>FYEU01000312.1:5919-70883 GCA_900188575.1 Geosmithia putterillii | reverse complement strand
CCCCAACTTTTCCTGCTCAACACTTAAATCTTCGAGGATCGCCCGACGATATAAATCAACAACAATGGTGAGTAGTGAATCCGTTACAAAACCCGACTCTCTCTTCTCGAAACTCCCCACGACGACCGCCACACAACGCGCGCGCACATGCGGCCCCTCCGACGTCACGAAAATGAAGGGGCTTGCCAAGCTGTGTATGCGCGCGTTACGCGGAACGAAAAAAAGATGTGGGAAAATCCACGGATTTATGAGAGAGAGGGAGAGTCAAAGGGTGAAATGCAAAAGGCAGGCTGGATGAATGACTAACTGTTCTGCCCATAGTCGGACGTAGAAGACAACGCTCCCGAGGTCGAGGTCGCCGACGAGGTCGAGGTCTCCGGCGATGCCCCCAAGGGTCAGATGTCGGTTCTCGACGCCCTCAAGGGTGTCCTGAAGCTGGCTCTCATCCACGACGGTCTTGCCCGCGGTCTCCGTGAGGCTTCCAAGGCCCTCGACCGCCGCCAGGCCCACATGTGCGTTCTCAACGAGAACTGCGAGGAGGAGGCCTACAAGAAGCTCGTCATTGCCCTCTGCTCCGAGCACAAGATCCCCCTCATCAAGGTCCCCGATGGCAAGCAGCTCGGCGAGTGGGCCGGTCTCTGTAAGTATCCCATTTTGTCAAGATGAAAGACTTACAATGCAAGTCTCTTCGACTTTCGTCAGATCATTAGCTAACAACATACTTCACAGGCGTTCTCGACCGCGAGGGCAACGCCCGCAAGGTCGTCAACTGCTCTTGCGTCGTTGTCAAGGACTGGGGTGAGGAGTCGCAGGAGCGCTCCATCCTCCTCAACTACTTCCAGACTGAGCAGTAAAATGTTGCTTCCACTGCAGCATATTATCTGTCTGGACTGGAGTTGATACAAGGACTGGGACAATAAAAAAAAAGAGGAAACAAAAATAGAGTGAGGCGCGGGCCTGGCATACGAGTCTTGATTGGAAACCGGAATACGGTCATCTGGTCGGCTTGTACAAGGGAATTTAAAAAACAAAAATTTCACCAACGTCTTTCAACCTTTGTCCGTCTCACGCCTTTTGATTTGATTTCCGTGACTCTGTCCTTTATGTACTTTCTGTCTCTACGCGGCTTATTTACGTCCCTCGACCTGGAAACACGTCTGTCAGTACTGATGATGCCATTTTGAGGGGGACTCCGTCCGTGAGTATGACGCTGTAGGGCTGAAGAACGTACCATGATAATATGATAGCCAAATCCCGTCTTGGCCTCACCAATCTTGGGACTGCCCGTGGTACTCGGCTCAAGAGCAAACGCCACCTCCTCAAACTTGGGATCCAGGCTGCCCTTGCTCTGCCATCCCAACGATCCGCCTGTGTCCCTCTGGTTAGCATACCTATTGGACGATGCCATCCCATCCCAGCTAGCTTATGTATGCTTACCCTGTCTGGCCTTGTCCTCGGAAAAGTTGCGCGCAACCTCGTCAAACTTGGTGCCATTCTTGAGCTTCTCCAACGCCTCTTCCTTCTTGGAGTGCTTCTCACACTAGATACTCCCGAAGTTGGTTAGCTTCCTCCTTATTCTTCAGGGTACATACAGACCGAAGAACGCTCGTGTGTTGCTGCTCTTCTCCCCGCGCGCCGCAGACCATACGTACCAGAATATGACGGACGTTGATGGACTGGGCGCCCTTGGCCTTGCCGCCGCCATCATTGTCGCCGCCGCCGCCGCCCTTGCCACCCTTGCCGCCAGCCTTCTTGTCGTTCTTACCCATGGTTTCGGAGGGTTCTTGCCGGCTTCTGGTGCTGTGTATGAGTACGAGTTAGAGCTTGAAGGTGGTGAGACAGGATGGTTTGGCGGGGCAGCCGACTTTGGACTTTGTGCCCCGCCTTGGACCCTTGTTGTTGCTGTGTCGCCACATCTCGATTCTGCCATGGCAATTCTTGGAAAGAGCAAGAACATACATGATTTTTGTCTAATCCTGTTTGATTCTTTCGTTTACTTACAGCTTGGCATATGATCGGGATCCAAAAAGGAAGTATTACTATATGGCTTTGTTGTCCAAGAGTGCCTACATGCTACTCGGTCTCGCAGCTAAAGCTTCTACCCTGGACGTACTTTTCCTTTTCAAGGTCACCTCTCCCAAGCAAGATGCTCAATCCTACTCACCATCTCCAACCTCCTAGTATCCCCTCCCTTTCTCTGGGCACGGCAAATACACTCATGCATAGCCGCCGCTGACGCCAGCCGCATAAACCGGTCGAACCGTTCCTTGGCCACTGCATCGCTCGCTTTGGCGAGTAGCCACTCGATAAACTGCGTCTCTCCAAGCTGGCATTGCATCAGGCGCTCCTCAAAGTCGTCGAACACACGCCAGTCATCGATATGGGATGGCCTGGGTATGCAGACCAGCTCGTGCATCCGTCTCTGGCCCTCGACCCGATCCAACACTAAGCTGAGCCGGTGAGCACGGGTGCGCGGGTTGACCTTTTGCCCATACTGGACCAGGGTGTATCTGTGTATGTTAGAGACACATGGCTACGTGAGGGAAGGATAATTTGTTTTTTTCCCGAGTACTGAAACAAAGGCAGGGGAAGACCTTACTCTCCGTCATATCTCACGCCCGCCGTGGGGGCAAACATGCTCTCGAGGAGCGGACCCCTGACGACGCGGACCCGGCGTCCGACGTGGCCCATGAGTGGGAGACACATGTCTGCCATACTTCCCTCGCGCGTATACGTGACCTGCGCGGTTGGCCACTGGACCAGCTCAGAGCCCGTGAGGAGCATGATGGTGGGCATGGTGTCTTCGGGGACGGGGAAGCCATCAATGTGGGCACATGCTAGGCTCGGCCACCAGCTGGGGAGAGTCAGCCATTGGTACATACACATGGATCTCCATGCGGCAGTGAGCACTTACTGCCCTTCCCTGAGTTTGTGGCACTTGTGACGTCTGTAGGGCTCATGAAGAGCAGGCAGGGGCTCTGCACCCAGTACTTCCAGCCGCCTGTCGCGATCGAGACAAAAATATGCTCTGCGGAAGCGCAGTCCCCATCGTCTCTGAAGGGTCTTGGCCACGACCGAGACGGCGTGGGGGGCTTCCTTACAGGATGAGTAGGATGAGTCTGAGCGGCCCTCTGCCGCGTCCACGACCTCACCGAGGAGTTTGTCGAGGTGCGTCGTGCGGATGGTATGGAGTGAGATGGCCTGGACGTTCTCGCTGTCGAGCATGGCGTGCAGGACGGCTGTAAACTCGGCGGCCCGTGGCCCCAGATGGCCCTGGTCGCTGATCGCCTCCCTCACCTCGTCACAAAGGTTTAGAAGAGCGTCGTTGTCGTCGAGGAGGAACAACCGCTTGTAGGATGATCCGTCAGTGGTGATGGCATGATGGCCGTCCGCCCTGCTGGAACCGTCCTGTTTGCTCGGCGGCGGGTTTGAGGTCCCGTGTTTCCCACTTCCGGGTCTCCGCCGTGCGCACGGAGACGCTTCATGCCCCCGACCGACGGACTCTAGACTCTTGCATTTCCGGAGAAGACGAGAGTGTTTCGAGATGAAGTGGTCGCCCACTGGGTCTGATTGCTGTTCGGGCTCCGAGTCCATGATGTTGACGTTCTACCGTATTCGTGTTCAAGGATGGTCAATCATGGATGAAGAAGAGACGCATAAAGGTCTCGTGTATGGCATTCAACAACCGGCGATGGATATCTAACAAGGACCAAGATTTAAATCTATTTGCCTCTACGGCTCACTCCGAGCGCTGCGCACAGTCACGGGTGGTGATCTATGAGACCGGGTCGCTGCATACCCACGGGACAATTCTGTTCTTTGTCTATTGACCGGCTCAGCCCAGCCCAAGCTAAGAATGGTGTGGCGTGACCTCGATATCGAGAACAAAGGAGCAAGCCGAGTTCAAGAACAATGAGATCTTGGGCGTGCTGCTCCCAGAGTATGTACATTCGAGGGACGGGCAGTGGCTGTGCATCAAGTCCAGGTTCAGAGGCCATTGTTGCGGCCAACGACGGCGGCAAGCAGCATCTTTCGAGTTTCGTCCATCGTTCTGCAGATTGCATTTCAAGTGCACTATACATTGATTATATATGTATGAATGTCGCCAGTTGGTAGAGAGATAGCAGTGTCAATACGACAGGTTAATATGATATCATGAGAGTTGGAGTGGGAAACATTTTCCGCCATGGGCCAATCGAAGGAAATGTTAGCCGACAAGACCGACCAACTTCGGCAGGAAAAGCATCCGATTGCATCACGCTGCCGGGGGTATAATCCTATCATCCTGGAGAGATACGGCTATTAACCCGCTGTAGATTCCAAATACCAGAATAGTATTAATAGCTTTCCTCTTCACCGTAGCCAACTAATGTACTCGGTAGACTCTCCAACATCATATCGCCAAACACTCGACACCATGGCGCCTATCGACTTGACAGCCATCATCACGCCCAAATCGCCCGAGAAGAGCGCGAAGGTAAGTATGAGAGAAGCGTAACAAGAGAGATAGCTATATTACATGTACAGAGTACCAGGATATCGGAAACCGACTACTAACGTGTACTTGTGCGTGTGTTCCAGTTTCTCACGCTCTTCGAGGAATGCGTGTCCTACGTCGACGCCAACGAACGCGACTTTGTCTTTCGCTACGAGCTGCACAAGGGCACTAAGGAGCAGAATGGCAAGGAGCAGTTTGTCGTGTTTGAGAGGTGAGTCTCTACTCTAGCACCGACAACACCGACAGATGCTAGACAGTGACACAATGAATGTTTGCTGACGCTGGAATCCGCCTGCAGCTACAAGGACAAGGCTGGCATGGACAAGCACATGAAGTCGCCGCCGGTGTTGAAGCTGATTGAGCGCGGGGCCGAGGAGGATTTGACGGATGTGCAGATCATTCTTACGACCAGGGGGGCAGGCATCACGCCGAAGCTGTAAGCAACCTTGAAGGGACTGTAAAGAGAAGCGGCTGAACGGATACTACTTGGCACCTACTAATATCAATCGATATCATGATGGGAAGAAGGAGAGAGAGTATGAATTCAGTATACAGTACTATTGAGAGGACAGCCTCACCGCCTTTCCTGATCGAGATAGATCTGACATACCGCTTTCCCATATCGTGCACAATTCTGCCGTATCTATCGTCGCATGTTCCGCCCACCATTGACACTCAGCTCTGTGCGACTGATGAATTGATCATTACCTCTAGATAATCGGTTTACCTACCTACTAGTAGATAATAAGAGCACTCATACATCTCCCAGTAATACAAGTATTAGGCGTGGCGCATCGTGTGGTGGACAGCATCCCATCGCAAAGTCCCTTCCAAAACCCAGCTTACACTCGATTTGCGGGCTGGCTGCCTTCTGAAATTTCCTCGGACCAAAACCTGCGACTTCACTCTCACAACCCCATTCCCAACACCCTCTCAATTCCATTAACCCACGCACACCCAAAATGGGCGACAGGGGAAGCGCTTCGCGCATCAAGTCCCTAGGGATCACCCAGCGCTCCACGCCCCTCTCATCATCATGGACGGGTGAATTGCGCGTGCGGTGCGTCCCCTACCCTCCCCAACCTTCTGTCTTGCACACCCCGCTAACTTCCAACTCCAAGATTCACCGATTTCCAGGTCAATGAGATTGGCACAGATGGCAAGGTGATCCACCTACGCACCATCGGTCTAGGCGAGGACCATGCCGCAGCGCAGGCGCAAGCACAAGCGCAAGCAGACACCAAGAAGAAGCCCGAGCCGGCAGAGGAGAAGGAGGAAGTCTTCGACATCCCCGACGCTGACGTCGCCATCCTGTCCGACCTGGCGGGCGCCACGTTCGCCGCCGAGACAGTCCGCCTCCTCCAGTCGTGCAACGAGCCGGACGCGCACCGCAAGCGGGTCACCGCCGAGGCGACCACCGACCGCGCCAGACGCGGCCAGATCCACCAGGAGGTGCGGCGCATCTTCCGCTCCCGCATCGACACCTCGACCGACGACTCGGGCGTCATCGTCGCCAACCTGGTGTCTCGCAAGGGCAAGAAGCGTGGCCGCGACCGCAACAACAATACTCGAAACGGCGGCGGCGGTGGTGGCAGTGGCCCTGCTGTCCCCGGCACCGGCGACTACCTCCACTTCACGCTCTACAAGGACAACCGCGACACCATGGACGCGGTCAACCAGGTGGCCCGGATGCTGCGCGTCAAGCCCCAGGTGGTGGGCTATGCGGGGACCAAGGACCGGCGTGCGTCGACGTCCCAGCGCTGCTCGGTGCGGTACGCGCGCCCTGCCGCCCTCGCCGGCGCGAATGCCCGCCTGCGCGGCGTCGTCACGGGTGACTACGAGTATGCCTCGCGGCCGATCCACCTCGGCGGTCTCAAGGGCAACGAGTTTGTCATCACCATCAAGGACTGCCGTCTCGAGAGCAGCGACAGCAGCTACGACCAGCTGTCGGTAGACCAGCAGCTTGACGCCCTGCGCGCCAACGCCCAGCCTGCCCTCGAGCACATGCTCCACCACGGCTGGATCAACTATTTTGGCCACCAGCGCTTCGGCACCCACCGCATCGGCACTCACGAGGTCGGCCGTCTCATCCTCGGCGAGAAGTACAAGGAGGCCGTGGATGCGCTGCTCTCCTACGACGCCGAGATTGCCGACAAGGCCGAGGAGGCTGCTGCTGCCGCAGCGGCAGGAGGAGATGCTGAGCAGCAGCAGCAGCAACTCGAGGCTTCTGCGAGGGACGACCAGGCCCGCCACCACGCATGCATGCTCTTCGCCACGGGCAAGGATCGCACGCGCGCCGCACAGATCATGCCCCGCCGCTTCGGCGCCGAGACGTGCATCCTGCGCCACCTCAACCGCGGGCCCGGAACCTCCTCGCTTGGCGACCACGTCGGCGCCCTCGTGCACATCACCCGCGGTCTGCGGTCCATGTACCTCCACGCGTACCAGAGCCACGTGTGGAACCACGTGGCCAGTCGGCGATGGGAGCTCTACGGCTCCAAGGTCGTGGCGGGCGATCTCGTCGTCATTGACGCCAACGAGGCTTCCGCAGCTGCCGCCGCCGCTGCCGCAGCAGCAGCAGAGCCAGAGCAGGACCAGGACGGCGACGACATCATCACCCCTTCGGCCGCTGGCGCCTCTTCCGCAGAGAACAACAATGACGACGACGATGATGAAGGGTTCCTTCTGCGTGCCCGTCCCGTCACCCAAGAAGAGGTCGACGCCGGCAAGTTCACAATCTTCGACGTCGTCCTCCCCTCGCCGGGCTACGACGTCGTCTACCCAGAGAACGATATCGGCGCCTACTACGCCGAGTTCATGGCCCGCGAGGAGAACGGCGGGCTCGACCCCAAGCGCATGCGCCGTATTCGTCGCGAGTTCAGCCTGCCCGGTCGGTACCGCCGCCTGGTAAACCGGTTCCTCAACACTGACGCCGGCACGGACGCCGCCGCGGCAACCGGTCCGTCCATCGAGTTCAGGACCTACGAGCTCGATACCGAGCAGATGCACCCTACTGATCTTGACGTGGCGAGACAGAATGCTCCTGCCTCTGCCAAGAGGGCCAAGACGGCCGAAGGCCCGCAGAGTGAACAGAAGCAGGAGGAGGCCAAGGAGGAGGCTAAGCAGGATGAGGCCCTTCCCAGCGAAAGCAAGAAGAGGATCGCTGCCATTGTCAAGTTCCAGCTCGGAAGCAGTGCGTACGCCACCGTCACGCTGAGGGAGCTGATGGGGGATGCGCCCGAGAAGGAGTAAGCATTTAGAAGTTTATATGCCAGTCACTTCAAACATACACATAGGCCATGTGCACTAGCTCAGACATGCATTATGTTTTAGATTTCTGTTGTCTGCTTGTCGTTCTGTTCTCTGCCTGTAAAATGTGCGTGCGTGCGCCAGGATATGCCAATATAGACGTGAATAGGAAAGAAAATAGTAGTCCAAAAAAAAAAAAGAGAGAAGTCCGACCTGCGGCGTGCCGTTTACACCAAAACACATCCGTCTCATTGTCCCAGACCCAGAAAGAAAATAAAAAATATGGTGCAATATGTCATGCTATGAGTCAAGCCGGTCGGGCCGTATGGCTCATGCCTTCTCGTCCCAACCCCACACATACGACAGATACTTGGCCATGTTGACCCTCTTGGAGCGCATCTCGACCATCCAGGGATGCTCGAGCATCTTCCAGGGGCTGGCTCGCCTGTTCGGTTGTTTCTCGAGACTGGGATATGTCAGTGGATGAAAAGACACACTAGGGGCAGGGCGAGAAAACGTACCTAGACTCAATAAAGTACTTGAAGTTGTCACTCCAGTAGACATTCATGTCGGGCTCATCCTTGAGCTTGGGTACCGGCTGCTGGACAATGTACGTAAGAAGATCGATGAGACCCGCCTTCGGCTGTGCCTCGGTACCGTCGGCAGGGAAGGGGAAGCGGTGCTGGGCCACCTCGAGCAGAGTGACACCCGTGGACCAGACATCCGAGGTGATGGTGTAGGCCTGGCCCGTGATGCGCTCGGGGGCCATGTAGTAGCTGGTGCCGATAAAGGTGTTGGCCTCGCCCTTTGTACCGAAGTCGCCCGAGACGCCAAAGTCGCAGAGCTTGACGGCACCATCGCGGCACAGGAGAATGTTGGAGGGCTTGATGTCGCGGTGAATGATGCGGCGCGTGTGCAGGTACGTAAGGCCGCGAAGGACACCCTCGGCGATCTTGCCCAGGACCTTCTCGCCGGTGCGACCGCCCAGACGCTTGACCTCCTTGTAGATGCTGTCTAGCGAGCCGCCCTCGCAATACTCCATGGCGATGGAGATGGTGGCTGTTGAGGGGTCGACAAAGGCGCCGTAGTAGCGGCAAATGTGCTCCGAGGCGCACTCCTTGTTGAAGCCGAGCTCGCGCACAATCTGCCTCTTAACGTCCGGGTCCGGGTTGGTGGTGATGATCTTGAGGGCAAAGACCGTCTTGCCGCCCTTGAGCCTGGCGCGCGTCACGGCACCGCCAGCTCCCTCTCCTAGGTTGCCCAGCTCCTCGATGCGGCCCTCCATGCTGGCTATCCTCCATGTCTCGTCGTCCATCTCCTCGACGTCCCTCGTACGCGCCTTTTCTAGGCTCAGCTTGTCAAAACCCTCGAGGCCCTGCAGGCTGCCGTCCCTCTCCATCTGCGCGCCACCCTCGCTCCGCTCCGAGTACATGGAGCCGACAGCGGACACGGGGTCAGGTGTCCCGTGCGGCCTAGGAACGCCGATTCCGTACTGCGAGGCAAACGACAGGGCCGAGAACTGGGAGCCGGCCGACGTGGGGTTGCTAGCACGGCCATCGAGGGGACCGAAGCTGCCTGACCTCGAATGGTCTGCGCTGCTCTCACTGCCGCCGCCAGCCGACTGGCCCGGCTGGGCGCCGGCAGGCCTCGAGGGTTGCTCTAGAGGGGTCACCTGGCTGCCCATGGGTGTAGCCAGGTGTAGTGTGGGTAGAGGGGGCCGCGACGGAGCAGGGAGGCCGCCAGCGGCGTTGCCGATGGGCTTTCCATTGGCAGCTGAGGGTATCGAGAGGCCTAGTCTGGGGGCGCGGGCGCCGCCGGAGCGGGCACCACCGATGGCCGGGCGGAGAGACGGGGGAGCGGAAGGTAGCTGGGGGATGGACATGTTGCCTGATGATTGCTAATAAGGTGAATAAGTCAGCATCGAGGGGGACTAGAGAGCCTGAGAATGGGAACTTTGAGGGAAAGAGGGAAGCTGCGACGCAGAGAGCGTACCGAGTTATGAGGCTGTAAGTTGACGGGGTCAGACATTGTGGCGTTGGCGAACCGTCTCGCAGTGGCGGCGTCACAAGACAGAAAGTAGGGGAGAGGAGTTTCGGGGACGAGAAGCGGGTGGGCGAGGAATGTGCGGATGTAGAGCGCAGGACGTAGAGCGCGAGGTTAGATATATCGAAAGGGTGCGTCAAGACGGCTAGTAATGGTGGTCCATATGGTACATGTACAACGTAGAGCCGGCCTGCCGACGTGGAGAGAAGAGGTGGCTATGTGCGTGCGTAGAGATGAGCCGCAGCAGCTTGGCGTGGACGGCTACCGGAGTCTTGTCTTGGAGATGGTTACTCGTCGTTTGATGAGCTATCGTATGGTGTCGTATGGGGGCACGAGATGGCAGGTAGGAAGTAGTAGAGGACTAGTAGCAATAATGTACGGCGGAGAATTCGGGAATTGTCGTGATTGGGCTTGCATATGCCGGTGGTCTCGTGGGACAATGGAGCGAGCGCGTTCGGAGGACTGTCTAGTGAATAATGGACAGTGGGGAAGGGCAGGCGGGCCTGGACGAGAGCGAGGGCGAGAGAGAGGGATGGTTGGGAGATGGCCAAGAAGATGCGGAGGAAGAAAGAAGGAAGAAGGAGAAGGTGAAGAAGAGGATCAAGAAAGAGAAAGGTGGTGGTGAGCTTGGAACGGGTTGGGCTGAATGTTTGTCTGGTGTATCATCGGGGGTGGGGTTAGTGGCGGCCAGTGAGCAAAGCAAGGCAAGGCAAAGCGAAAGCGAAGCGACAAGGAGGGGAGAGGGAGGGGAGATGGGAGGGGAGATGTGTGTGTAGGAGACAGACAGGTACAACAAGGGCACGCTGTACGTACCGTAACGTAGGACTGTACAGAGTACAGAGTACTCGTGCAAGCGAAGTACATGAATGAGGGGACGGAACTGGGGACTAACCTGGCAATGGCAGCCAACTAGTGCGTGTGCCGTCCAGTGGTCAGTACACCCGTACGTACCTCTGTACTCGTACAGGTACGTTACGGAGCAGTGCAAAGTGGCAGTGGTATTCGTGCAGATGCTCGTACAATATTACCTGAATCGATAGAAGGTGGATTCACGCCGACAAGGGGCCTGCAGGCAATGTGCAAGGATGGAGAAGGGAGGAGGAGAGAGACAAAGAGATAGAGATGGAGAAAGAGAGGAGCCAGGTCGAGGCAGGAGCAAAAGAAGCGAGAGAGAGCAAGAGCAAGGTAGGTTGGTTTGCAGGTACGAGGTGGTAGAACAAGGCAAGAGCAGACGACGGCAGGAGCAAGTTCAACTTGGCAGGTACGAGTACGAGTACATGATACAGATGTGACGAATGTCGGCAGGCGCAGACACTGCTACTTCGTAGGCCTCCACTATTCGTCCTATTCCATCACTGTGCCCAGACAATGATACAGCGCACTCGTTGCCTGGAATGGAAGTCTACAGCGGGGAACGCGCCACTTTACAGAGGCCCATTGACGGTACTTGGCTGCAGGTGCAGTCCATATGAGCAGATTTGGCAGATGTCTGGTACTTGGGAGTTTGAGGGGGTAGGAGGTTGGAGGTATAGCATAGAGTTGAATGTGGGATATTCCCTGCTTGCGCCAAACTCTCTGCTGTCCCTTATGTCCCCTGGAGGATAAAAAGTCCCCGGCTAGAATCCCCTGTCAAATGTCACTGGCGTGAAGCCTAGATACAGGTACGGAGCGTGCTGTGGATGGATTGGAGCTCAGCGATACTACTCTGCACACGGGCAAACGGGCTCGTGCCGTCTGGCAATATACATTTACAGGGCTTTAGTGGACAGGAGGAGGCCTGTGTGGCCTCTACTGCGCCGCCCTCTGCGCCCTCTAATACTTCCAACCTGGCTGCCTGGTACTCCGTACGGAGTAAGTACGCAGTACTCCGTACTGATCTCAGTATCCATGCGCCCTCTATGCGCCCGCCCGTGCTGGGGCACCTGCCCAGACTGTGCCCCACGGATGTGCCAAGTCTCCTGCAGGCCTGCAAGCCTGCAACGCTCAATCTATCTCCTTCCACCAATGCCAGTACGAGGAGCTGTGAGAGGTGTAGAACGTGATGGCTACTATTATCCTGTACGAGTGCTCGTACCTGTCTGTCTGTACGAGTACGGATACATGTACGTTGAGGCGGTAATATTACCTGTCTTTGTACGGTGTAGTGCTCGTACCACTCACTGCGCTGCGCTGCACTGTACTGCTTACTGCTTTTGGGAGCTGCACCCGGGCGCCTCAGTTTGCGCTGGTTACGAGTATGTCTGATGTGCTTACTGCTGCTGCCCTTCTGCGGGGTCCATACATACTCGTACAGTGAGCACAGAGTATCGCTTACGCCGGCATCGGCCTTGGATCGCCAGTGCTATTAAGTATGTGCCTGTATTGAATCACTAGCAGTATTGACACCACTCCAAGTATCCGTACTACTACGTACTCCTTCCTCGTACTGACCTTTGCCGTACATCTTGATGATATCACCAACACACCCGCCCAGCTCTGTGACAATGCTGCCCACCTCCAAGTCCTGTTGGCTCGGCCCCAAATGATGGGAGGCCTGCATGAGGCGCAATGTGACGAGCCCCGTGTTACCCGTGCAGCCCGTGCCCGGACCCATGTCCCCGACCCTTGTCCCCGACCCATGTCCTGATCGCCTACTGGCCAGGGTGCAAGCGCGCGTCTACTGCTGCCGGGGGGACACCACACACACACACAAAGACAAACCACGGTGAACCACTCGAGTGTAATTACGGGGACCATGATGCTGTGCAATTCCTTATTCAGTCTTCACGCTGTCCGTTCCGTAATCCTTGGTGGAGCAGAGTACGAGTACAGGTAATCCGTCGTACGTCGTACGAGGCAATCACCAGCATCATATCCCAATCTCCACCAGACGCTGGCTGCACCAACACCAACATGTTTGTACGGAGTAACTGTACGAATACTCGCTCACACTTCTTCTACGAGTAGTATCGTTTGGACCACCTGACCAACTGCCGTGTTTCGACCTTGACCGCATAAATCATCATGCCTCCAGCCTTGTGCACGGCCATGTTCGAGAGTACGACAACACCACCCGCACAGCACGCACGGAGTAATACACCGAACCACGCAGTACTACTTTCAAGTACAGGTACCATGTATGTATCCAACCTTAGAAAAGTTCATATTCAATGCCGGATCATGTATCTTGCGTCTAGCAATGCCATGTTTGTGTGTCCATGTCTAGGTAGTATCTAGTATCTAGTAGGCCGTTCTCTATGGATATATGTAGGCCCGCGAAATGGGTAGCCTCGAAAAAAAGAGTAAAGAAGCGAAGAAGAATGAGAAGAAGAGGGTAATAAAACGGGGAATCTAGCCCCAATGTCTAAACCAGTTGCTCAATGATAGAATCAGAAATATATGCATAAGAAATGAAAATAGTTGGTATAGTTGCTGTCCACAGCCCTTGTTCTTTTCAAGGTCATGGCTTAGTCTCCCCTCGCACTCTTGGTCTTCTTGCTCCTCAGCTTCATCATGAGGAATACGAGACCGTAAGAGGAAAGGCAGAAGAGGGCAGTGATGCCAGACTGGAAAGCAAAGTCAGTATGTGCACTTCAAGAGAGATATAGACAAAGAAAGACGCAAAGGTTAAAACTTACGTCTCGCCACGGGTAGTACGCCTCGTTGACGTTGAAAGTCTTGGCATACTCGGCTCCAGTCGAGAAGGGGCAGTAGCTGCAGCTGCCCTGGGCCTGCGGGTCAACGACGTAGCCGGCATTGCTCTGCAGGAAGTCGGCCATGTACTCGCCACACGTCTGGCCGCTGGGCACGCCAAACGTCGTCAGCTCCTCGGGCTTGCACGTCACGTCGACACCCCAGATGACGGCGCCAAACAGGCCCGCCATGAGGTAGTGGAACGGGTCGATCCAGTACAGCCAGTACTTCCAGAACGGCTGCATGTCGGCATAGGGCACGACCACACCAGCAAAGGATACGAGGCCGGCACCCAGGATGAGCGGGTTCATGACGGCGGCGAAGTAGTCGTTGACAGCGTAGGCGGCAATGGCCTGGCCGATGGAGGTGTAGAGGAATTCGTAGACTATACGGGGGGTTAGCTTCTTGCACTGAAGTGGAGGACCAGAGGGGAGTGAGGGACTTACAGATCATCTGCAAATACACATGTCCCGACACGCTCGCCTTAACAGGGAAGCCGCAGGTAAAGTACCAGCAGGCAAAGTAGACAGTCGCGCAAATGATGAGGTAGGGGATCTCGGACAGGGCCTGGGCACCGATGAAGGCCACCCAGTGGTACGTCTTGGACTTCTTTTCCCTCGTCTCGAACAGGTCGCGGTTGCGCAGGAAGAAGGGCTGCATCTGGTTGATGCAGCCGGGCGCCACAAAGATGAAGTTGAAGACGGAGAAGAGGCGCAGCTGCAGGTCAAACGTGCCGCTGCCGAGCATCCAGAAGGTGAAGCCGCTGAAGAGGGCCGTGAAGGCGTGGAGGGTGATCTTGTTCCAGACGTAGTCCTGCATAGCAGTGGGGTTAGCAAACAAACTATTTCGGTGATAGCCCAGATGATGAGGGTGGTGACATACCGGAGACCTCCAGAGCTGAATCATGGACCTGTGAAGGACAGTCTTGAGCTGGAACATCTTGGGCGCGGCAAAGCTGGGCCCCTTGTCCTCCACGCCCTTGCACTCGGCCTGGTGGTTGAGCTGCTCCAGAGTCTGGAGCTGGCGCTGGCGCTCGGGAGACTTGTCCCAAACGTCGACCCAGTCGACGGTGCTGCCCTTCATGCCCTGGATCACCTCTACCATGTGCTCGGCCGGGTTGACGTCTTCGGCGCCGGGAGCACCGTTGCGGGCAAAGTAGTCGAGGAGAGTGCGGGAGTCCTCGCCAGCTGTGGGGGAGAGGTTAGTCATTTGGATACCAGAATGAACCATGGATGCAAGCTAGGGGGGATCTTACTCTCTCCAAAGTAGGCCATGCGGCCACCCTTTGCGAGCAGGAGAACCGAGTCAAAGGCCTCGAAGAGGACGGCAGAAGGCTGGTGGATGGTGCACAGGACGGCCTGGCCACCCTCGACGAGCTTGCGCAGGAAGCGTATGATGTTGTAGGCGGACTGGCCGTCAAGACCGGAGGTGGGCTCGTCGAGGAACAGGAGGGTGGGCTTGGCGACGAGCTCGACGCCGAGGGTGACGCGCTTGCGCTGCTCGACGCTGAGACCCGCGCCGGGGACGCCGATGAGGGCATCGCACAGGTCGCGCAGCTCGAGCAGGTCGATGATGCGCTCAACGTAGTCGAGCTTGTCGCCGTAGGGGACGTCGCGGGGCTGGCGGAGGACGGCGGAGAAGATGAGGGCCTCTTTGACGGTGGCGGTGGCCTCGTGGACATCCATTTGCTCGCAGTAACCGGTGGTGCGCTGGAACGAGATGCCCTGGGGCCGGCCGTCGACGAGGATGGAGCCGCGGATCTCGCCGGCGTCCTTGCGCTGAGCCAGCACGTCGAGCAGGGTGGTCTTGCCGGCGCCCGACGCGCCCATAAGGGCCGTCAGGTTGCCGGGCTGGACGAAGCCGAAGATCTTGTTGAGCAGCTGCTTCTGCGACCCGCCCGCCTTGACGTAGTAGTCCAGGTCGTGCCACGTGAAGGTGGCCTGGCGGGCGGTCTGGGGCGGGGCAGAGACGGATGAGGCGGTGTCGGACGAGGCGGCCGTGCCACCAGCGGAAGCGCCGACGCCACCCTTCTCAGGATCAGCCACCTTGTTGGCCTCGCGCCTGCCCCGCTTGTACAGCAGGACGGAGGAGCCGCCGTGGGCGCTCTTGAGCTCAAAGGCCATGGAGGTGACGGCGATGAAGAAGATCCAGAGGGCGATGATGACGCCGAAGCCGCGCCAGACGTGGCTGAACTCGAAGCCGTACTGCAGGCGGATGTAGTCGAGCCCGTTGATGACGCCGTTGGAGTCGCTGCCGATGACGGTGCAGCCGGTGTGGGCCGTGTCGTTGGAGTCGTAGCCGGGGCCGAAGGGGATCAGCTGGGGCGCGACGCACTGCAGCTCCAGGCCCTCGAACTCGTTGGCCATGAGGGACTCGAAGGCGTACGAGGCCGGGTTGAGGTAGAAGATCCACTTGAACCAGGGGTGCATCTTGTCAAAGGGGATCAGGTAGCCGCCGTAGACGAAGGCCACGGTGGACAGCAGGCCCGACAGCTGGCTGGCGGTGCCGAAGTGGGTGAAGAGGGCGCCGATGCAGCGGAACATCTGGGCAAAGGCGACGTTGTTGACGAAGACGATGGCGAAGAAGGTGAAGAACTTGCCGGCGTTCATCTGCAGCGCCGACATGAAGTACAGCACCAGCGAGAAGCACGTCACCTGGACAAAGACGATGGGCAGGTCGGTGATGGCGTTGGCGATGCAGAAGGCCGTGGGGCGGAAGAAAGCCAGGCGCTTCTGGCGCGCCAGGATCGGGCGGCCGCGGAACGAGCCCACCGTCTCGGACAGGCCCTCGAGCAGGAAGTACAGCACCGGGAAGTACAGCACACCAGGGCGGCGGAAGATGGACTGGCTCGTCTCGGGGAGGTCGTAGAACAGGCTACCGCACACGAGGGCCTGCACGATGGCTGAGAAGATCTTGATGCCGAGCGAGAGGGGGTCGCCGGCCATGATCTGGAACTGGCGGATGGTGGCATTGTACACCTGCTCCGTCATGCCGGCCGTGTAGACACTGCGGGGCAGCAGGCCGAGCGTCCGGAGCCTCTTCTCCTTTTCGGTCGCGGCGCGCAGGTCCTCGACCTGGCTGGTCAGCTCGGCGGGGGACTGGTACTCGCGGGCCATGCGCGCGCACACCTCGCTGGCCTGGTAGGCCTCCTCGAAGTCGCGGGGCGTCTCGGGGACGCGGCCCTCGTGTCCGGGGGCGATGATGCGCTCCGTCTTGACCGTCATGGAGGTGAGGAAGTCAGCAATGTTGGCGCCCTTGGGGCAGACGAAGCCCAGCCCCTCAAAGTAGGGCCTGGCTTCGGCCCGCGGGCCGTAGTAGGTGACGAGGCCCTCGGCCAGGACGATGACCTTGTCGAACTGGTCGTAGATGCCGTTGCCGGCCTGGTACGTGGTCAGCACAATCGTCTTGCCGTCCTCGTCGGCGTAGCGGCGCAGCGTGCGGGAGAATTCGAGGGCCGTCTTGGAGTCGAGCCCGCGCGTCGGCTGATCCCACAGCTGGACGGGGCTCTGGCTGGCCATGACCTCGGCCAGCGACACGCGCTTGCGCTCTCCACCCGACACGCCGCGGATGAACTCGTCTCCCACCCGCGTCTTGCGCGTGTGGTGGATCCCCAGCGACTCCAGGATCGAGTCGCGCGTCCGGCTGATGTATGTGTCCCGGTGCGCCATGTCCTCCGGTCGGTCGCGCGGCACCTTGTTGCGCAGGGCGAACTTGAGAGCCCGGTTAACCGTTAGGGAAGGGAAGTGGATGTCGTCTACTTCTTGTCAGTGCTCCTTCTTCTTCTTCTTCCTAGCAAGCAGTACTGTACTGCCTGGGAGGGTGTGAACCTACCCTCCGTGTTCATGACAATGTGCTGGCGAAACGCCTTGGCCTCGACATGGTTCATGCTGCCATAATGCGTCTCGCCCCTCACCTCCTGGAAGGACTCGCGGTGGTTAGACAGGACGCGCAGCAGAGAAGTGCATCCAGCTCCAGGGCGACCAAGAACCAGAAGCTGTAATTTTTGTATCAGTATTGTATACACCCATGATGATGATACCCTGGGCGATGTGACGCTGCTGGGTTTTGAAACAGGAAAGAACGTACCATTTCTCCCGGCTTGACCTGGCCGTTTATGTTTTGCAGGATAGTCTGTCACATCTCTGGTCAGCATCTTGTTTTGTTCTCTAACTGTAGTAGTACTCGGTACTACTAAGATCTTCACGTATTATAGCAAAAACACCGAAAACACCGAAAACATGGAACAGAATGCAACGTAATAAAAAACGTACCCTGAATGAAGCCTTCCCCGCACCCACGAGGCCGGCAAACTGCCTGGGGTCGACCCGGGACCAGAGCGTCTCGCCGAGGGCCTGGTCGGAGGCCGTGACGCCAACGGACAGGTCCTTGAAGGAGAGGGTCAACCTCTTGGACGGGGCGCTCTCGGCGTCCTCGACCTCGTCGTCGTCGGTGTTTGTGCTGCTGCCATTGCGGCCCATCTCCGTCTCAATTGGGCTCTTTTCGTTGTCGAGGCTGTTGTTGGTGTCCTCGGCTGGTGTTGCTGCCCCTCGCCGGCGAGACGAGGGGTCCAAAACAGTGTCTCTGCTGCTCATTTCCGTGGCAAACTTTCCACTACCCAGTTTTCTTCAACGTTTTTTTGTTTTTGCTTTTTGCCGTTTCTTTCTTTCTTTCTAGAAAGATGGGCGAGCGCGCGCTCTGCGCTGCTGCAGAAGAGAAGAGTAGACAAGTCAAGTCTGTTTCTTAGTAGTAGTAAATGGACAGTTCCTGCTGTGTATTCTGGAGGCGAAAGGAAACACTCGTCGAGCTTGGTTGGTGGTTGGATATGTGAGGGTGAGTTGAGCCTCTCTGTCTAAGTAGGTCGCCAGCCAACGGGTCTCATATATATCAATCAGGAATCAGGACGAGGAATGACGAAAAAGGAACAGGTATGGAATAAAGAAGAATGAAACGTGCGTGTATCCTCGGTATAAAATTAGAAATCAACTCAACCAAACGCGCGCGACCACGGTCCACGGTCCACGAGGAGCCTGTCTGCCTTCCTCCTTCAATCCTTAGACCGACCGTTTGCCCGTATTTCCCTATTCCGCCGCCATACGAGTACTATCGAGTACTTACTCCGTAGGAGCGGCGCAGAAAGGGACGGGGAGGGAGTCTCTAACTCCGTGTGCCAACTAAGCCCAAACATTCCCCATTGTGCTACACCGCAAAAGGCAGTGCCGTGCGTCCTTCCCTTGGCCTTTTCCCTTGGCCCTTGGGTCTATTACGGAGTAACACTTTGTACGAGTGCTCGTACGGAGTACAAGTACAGCTATGAGATGAGTGGTTGGCCGTGGTGCACCACCGATTGCGTATCCGTACTTCCGTAATCCCGTTACTCCGTGCATCGCGTATATCCGCTGCGCGCGCGCGTACCAAGAAGGAAGCGAAAAAAAAGGGTCCGTCCCGCAGTCCGTCCCCAGCAAACGCAAACAAAAAATCCACACATCAACCCAAAACCCCCCAGGCAATGCGCAGCAAACAGACTCTCTCTCGTACATTTGCGCCAGTACCCATTCGGCTGTATGGCCTGGCCCCAGCATGCATGGCAGCAAGGATAAGATGAGGGTCCGCCATGGGCCATGGCACATGGGTCATACTAGATACTAGCTCATAGGGCCGCCCTCGAGCGGAGTCTCGTTGCAGGAGCAGCTCCAGAAAACCACATGTAGAGAAACTGCTCTGCTCTGCTCTGCTCTCTCAATCGACTGCGAGTATGAGTCTATGACCCATTGACCCATAGACCATGACCCATGGCTATTAACCCATGGCTAATGACCCGTAACCCAAGCACGCTGCTTGGATGCCTCGCCGGCGGGGGCAACAGCCAGCATCGCCAACTCGGTGGAGACGCCTGCCCCTTTGGGACAACTCATGCGAGACGCATAACGGGCTCGGCTCCTCCCTCTGACCCTCTTTGCCTTTGCCTTTGTCTCTCCTCTCTTCTCGACCCTCTGTCTCTGATCTTATTAATTCTGATTTGGCATCTATGATCTATCCCACTTTGGCCCCGGGGGGATTCTCCTCTCTCCCACCGATACGAACGATGCACCTACTGTACGGGTACGCTGTATCCGTACGCACTCTGTGCCCTCCCTGTACGGAGTACGGAGTACACCGTAGATGGCACTCGTACTTGTAGATGTGCGATCCCTTCCCTTCACTACTAGTACTACTTAGCCTTCAGGTAGCATTATTACGAGTACAGCGTAGTTATTACTCCGTACGCGATGCGATATGCTCAATTCCTAGCGCCCCCGGCAACGCGTGGTCTCCATTCTGCATACTACCGTACGGAGTACTTAATATCTCTATTGACGCTATCCCTGGCTACTCATACTAGAGTAGGTCCTAGACTCATTACTCCTAGCCTCTAGGATAGATAGATAACCCTTGAGCACGGTCCTTTGAGTTCAATTCAATTCCTTTCACGAGGAAGCGGCGCCGTGAAAGGGGGGCCCAAGAGTACGCGCACGAGTACTCCGTACACGCAACAAAGAGCATTGTTACTCCGTGCTCGTACTACTTCCCTAGAGAGGCAGCCGGTGGTCGGATCGGATGGACGGACGAATGGCGTGCTGGCCCTCCTCCGGAAGGACTCTCGTCGGCCCAGGTAGGGCCAGGGTCACGGAGTACGGAGTAACGCCCCGTCCATGCACCCACCGGGGTGCCCTAGGCAGCATAGCAAGCATAGCCAGCCAGCCAGACGCCCGACTCGTACTCGCAGATTCCATGCAACCCTGAGAGTCTGCAACCGGCAGATCCCATGCAGCCATTCGCCCAATTGGCATGGCAGTTTCTCTGAGGTCTCGGGGCCGTTGACCGACTGAGGCATCTGCGGTTCAGCGTAAGCCCGTGTGTGTGTGTGTGTGATGTGTGTGGTTGAGCGTAAGCCCGAGCGAGTGTGTGTGATTGTTGTGCTGCTCGGGACGACAAGAAGAGAGAGACGGTATGCACGCCGGATCAGATGACGGCCTATACAGCTCGTAGGACTATAGCCCGTGCAGTGCCAGTGTGGGTAGCACTCCGTAGGTCCTTTCGGCAGACACCAGATCCGATCACCGCCAGATCAGAGCTTAAACGCACTGCACCCAGTTGGTTGGGGTAAGCAGATAGGTAAGCAGAGGAGGGAGGGGCGAAGGAGGTGGCCACGAGCTGGTCTGAACACCCCTTGACTGGGCTGACTGCAAGTCTTGGTTTTGGTTGGGGGCCAATCAGCCATAGTATGTAATACATGTTATATGTGTGTCTCTCTCTCTGTATGTGTGTGTATGTGTGTGTCTATGCTCGTAATATAGTGTAGTAGATAGCTGATTCTCGTAGATGCGTGATTGGTTTCATTCATGGTCTAAACACCCAGTTCTGATTCGGGTCAATCGACAGGAACGCATCCATGTCGGTGATACCAAAGTCAAAGTCCAACCCCATGTTGGTCGCCGCAAAGTCGTCCATCTGTGCGTCGCCCGCCATCTGCTGCTGATGCGGATGCTGATGCTGCGGCTGCGGCTGCGGCTGTGGATGGTAACGGTGATCTGCTCCGCCACCATTGCCTCCGCCATTCGTTTCTGCGTGATGATGGTGATGGTGGCCCGCATAGTGAAAGGGTGCAGGAGGCGGGCCGTAGCTGCTGTTGTCCGTTAGGGGTGTAGTCACGGATGCGGCGTCGTTGCCACCGCTGGCGCCGGCGCCGCTGCTAAATGAAGGCCGCATCGCAGCAGTGGTAGTGGCTGCAGCGGTAGGAGCAGCAACAACGGACGACGATGAGCCGCCGCCGCCAACGGGGTCATACTCAGGCGACGGTCCCTGCTGCTGCTGCTGCTGCTGCTGCTTCTTGAGCGAAAAGAGCTGGTCGTCTAGCTCGGCCGCCGCTGCGTCATCGACCGAGAACTCGGGGATGACGGTGCGCACCATGCGCACCAAGGCCGCAATAGTGATGGGCGTCTGGACGCTGTCCGAGTCGGAGGGCGACTGCGGGGGGATGAGCATCTGCAGACACTTGATGGACGAGCGGATCCACGGCAGACTGCGGCGGCTGCCGTCCGTCTCCTGGAGGAGGTCGAGGGCAAAGGTGTAGCAGGCACCCTCGACGAAGAAGTTGATGTACTTGAGCTCCTACGCACGAGACATGTTACATTAGCGTTTTGTCGCCGTTGCAGAGGTTTCGAAACACGAAGCATACACACGCGCGCGCGCATAGGGCTATGCACATGTGTACGCGTACTCGTAGTCACAGAAGAGAAATGAAGCACTCACTCGACAGATGGCATTGTCCCGGCACGCACCGGCCAGGAAGCTGACGAGGTCCTTGGCGGCGTCGAGGCAGTAGTCGCAGGCCTTATCGAGCCAAACGGGGGGCGTATACACTGGTCTTCCTGGACCGCTCTGCTTCCTCATCTTGGCACGCAGGATGAGGAACGGTCGGAAGGTGAGCTGGAGGGTATGGTGGTAGACTGCATACGCAAAGGGTCAGATCAGAATGAGACTAGAGGACGGACGTAGTAAAGGACAGGCAGGACTCACAACATGAGAGTAAGGTCTGGGCAAAGCCAAGATTACCGGGCTGGACATTGCCCGTGACCCTGACGCCGACCTTGGGGGGCTCCTTGTCGGCAAAGTGGAGGAGCTCGGCGCGGATCTCGTTGGCCGAGGTCCAGACGGGGAGCAGGGAGGAGTGGCGGGGCGCGTAGATGCGATCGACGCACTTGGAGATGATGCGTGAGAGTCGGACCATGACGCGAAGCAGCTCGTGCTCGCGGGGAATGGTGTTGATATCTCCCGGGTCGCGCAGAGACGAGGGCCGGCCGAGGGCAAAGCAGAACCACGTCTCCCAGAAGTAGAGGGACCAGAGGGTAACGACCTTCTGCTCGCCCTCCTCACGGCTACTGCCCTGGCGGCGCGAGACAGCCTCCTTGTGCAAGCCGGCGGCCATGGCGCGCCGCGTCGCTGACCCCATGTGCAGGTGGCCCGAGTTGGGCCGCGCACGCTCGGCCTGCAGCTGCGCCATCATGAAATAAACGTGCACCATCTGCGTGTTGACCATCTCGTCGAGCTGCTCGGCCCCCTGCCGCGCCCTTTGAAATAGATAGCAGCAGGCCGCCTCCTCACCTAGGATGTCGGCCCCGATGGACAGCGCCAGCGCCAGGATCACGTTATCGGGCGTGTCGAAGGAGAAGAGTGTCAGCGGGCGCAGCATGTCGTCCAGTCGCCGGCGGAACCCTGCCTTGCTAATGCTCGGGAAGAACTGCCAGTAGGTGTCGAGGTAGCGCTCCAGGAAGCGCGACGCCGCCTCGCGATCCAGGAACATGGCTGCGTTGCCATCACCTCCACCATCGCCGCCGCCGGTGCGCCTCTTCTGTGAAGATCCTGACCCTGAACCTGATGCGCCCGGCGCAAGCGCAAAGTCGCCAAAGAAGAGCCGCCGGTGGCTGAAGAGGTCGAGTCCCGGCCCCACCTCCTCGAGCGACTGCCGCGATAGGCTGTTGGAGGTACCCTCGATCTGGTGATAGATGGAATTCATGAGACTGAAGATGGATGACGGGCCGTAGTAGACCTGGACAAGCATAGACGGGTCGGCGCCGTGGATGGCCGCCACGCTGGGGACGTTGATGTCTGGCCCGTCACTGTGGTGATCGCCTGACTGGTGCTGGTGCTGATGATGATTCTGCGCTGAGGTGCTGCCGCCGCCGTGGATGTCGCCGCCGTCGTCGTCATCATCGGTGCCATCGCCGCCGCTGCCACCTCTGCTACCTCTGCTGGGCAGCGCCTGGTCATGCGAGGATGAGTGGCGGCGGCGGCCGTGGTCGCGGTCCTGCAGAGGCGTTACCGTCCTGCGCATGCGATTGCGCGCCTTGGCCCGGTAGACACAGCTGGAGCCGCGAGCGGTGCAGTGGCTGCACGGCTGGAGGCCATCGCAGCGGATCTTGCGCGTGCGGCACTCGTGGCACGCCTTGGATATGCGCGTGGTCATTGGCACTGAGGCATCCCCTCGTGCAGATGGGCGCGTCGTGAGGGTTCAATTGCGTCCTGGGGGGTGATGACCAGGTGGATGAGGGGGTTTCTGCTCGTGCTGAGGTCGAGGGCGGACGGGAGGGTAAGATGTAGTCAGATGGAAAGAGCTACCAAGAGGCAGTACGGCGTAGATATGCGAAAGAGCTTCCCACCGACCTTGACAATTGCAAGGGCGTTTTTGCCTGCTTAGTAGTATTACCAAGAAGTAGTAATAATAGCACTCGGTCTCTGCTCTGCTATTGCATTAGCCTTCAATACTTGTCGACTGCCCCACACCTTTCCGTGCCAGACTGTGTCAGTACCTTGTTCAATGGTGCTTGTGGTGCTTGTTGGAGAATGGAGAATGCCTGGTGCTTAATGGGCTTGTAGGTATGTCGCCATCTGCCGAACGACGTGGGGAGCGTTACCAAGGTACTAAATAAGCACCAAGACGCATATAAGTGTCTGACGGTCTTACCCCAGATATCAATATGCGATGACGAGGATTGCATCGCATGATGAAATGATTAATAAGGATCCAACGGTGGATTCCATAATACGCTCCTTCAAGTTCTGGGCCGCTCTTTTTTTTTCTCCTACTCGTGAACTGCCGGTGTAGGGTGGATGGATGGCTCGGAAATAGACACTTACAGTGGTGTGCCCCATTGTAATCCCTTGTAATGATTACACATACAGGCCTTGAGAGTCCGCTAACAGCGCCCTGAGGTCCCTGGGCCCTTTCTACAGCGGGATGGATGGATGGATGGGACCCCACCATCTTCCCGCCTAGCAACTGCCAATTGACGTCGACAAACTTTTTTTTTTCTTCGGCTGGCCCGAGAGCACGATCAAGATCCCTTTCTACGAGTACTACTCCATACATACCGGCCCCTCGAACACAGCGATCAGATGCCTTCGATCGAATCTGCCGGCCTCTCGGCTGCCTCAGATAACGAGATCCAAGACGACGTAGACTCGTCGTCCAACGAGTCAGACTACCTCGACAACCCTGGCTCTCGCAAGCGTCGTCGGACAGCCACTGAAGCAGCAGCAGCAGCAGCTAAAGCCCAGGGCGACGATGATTCCGATGAGGATGATGACCCAGAGCTCAAGGCCGCCGTGGCCATGATAAAGGCCCCTTCGCGTGTCAAGATAGCATCATCAGGGAACAATGCTGCAGCCCAGAAGACAGCGGCAACCACACCTGCTGCGGCAGCCGAGCCCACGCCGCAGAACCCCATCCTGGCGCCGACGGACGCCAAGACGACCTTTTCCGACATCAACGTGCGGCCGTGGCTGGTGCAGTCGCTGAGCAACATGGCGATTCGGCGGCCGACGGGCATCCAGAAGGGGTGCATCCCGGAGATCCTGCGGGGGCGGGACTGCATCGGCGGGAGCCGGACGGGATCCGGAAAGACGGTGGCGTTCGCGGTGCCGATCCTGCAGCGGTGGGCCGAGGACCCGAGCGCCATCTTCGGCGTGGTTCTGACGCCGACGCGCGAGCTGGCGCTGCAGATCTACGAGCAGTTCAAGGCCATCTCGTCGCCGCAGTCGCTCAAGGTGGCGCTGGTGACGGGCGGATCGGACATGCGCGCCCAGGCCATCGAGCTGGGCCGCCGCCCGCACGTGGTCATCGCCACGCCCGGCCGTCTGGCGGACCACGTGCGGACGTCGGGCGAGGACACCATCTGCGGCCTGCGGCGGGTGCGCTACGTGGTGCTCGATGAGGCTGACCGGCTGCTGGCCGACTCGGGCCAGGGGTCTATGCTGCCCGATGTGGAGGAGTGCCTGTCGGCGCTGCCGCCGGCGTCGGAGCGGCAGACGCTCCTCTTCACGGCCACCATCACGCCCGAGGTGCGCGCCCTGAAGGACATGCCGCAGACGCCGGGCAAGCAGCCCGTCTTCGTGTGCGAGGTCGACGCCAACATGCTGGCCATCCCACCCACCCTGCACCAGATGCACGTCCAGATCCCCGTCACCCACAAGGAGCACTACCTGCACGTCTTCCTCTCGACCGAGGCCAACGCCGCCAAAACGGTCATCCTCTTCTGCAACCGCACCTCCACCGCTGACTACCTGCACCACCTGCTGCGCATGCTCGACCACCGGGTCACCTCGCTTCACTCGCGCCTGCCCCAGCGCCAGCGTATCGACAACCTCGGCCGCTTCCGCGCCTCGGCCGCCCGCATCCTCGTCGCCACCGACGTCGCCGCCCGTGGTCTTGATATCCCCGAGGTCAGCCTCGTCATTAACTACGACATCCCCCGCGACCCGGACGATTACATCCACCGCGTCGGTCGTACGGCCCGTGCCGGTCGCAAGGGTGACGCCGTCACCTTCGTCGGCCAGAGGGACGTCGAGCTCGTCCTCGCCATCGAGAAGCGCGTCGGCAGGCCTATGGACGCCTGGGAAGAGGAGGGCGTCAACCTTGAGACCAGGGTCGTCAGGGACGCCCTCAAGATCGTCAGCGAGAAGAAGCGCGAGGCCCTCCTCGAGATTGAGGAGGACCGCGAGGTCGGCGGCAAGAGGAAGAGGACAAAGGAGAAGCTGCGCGCTGACTAGACGTGCTCTCGCACTCTGCACACTCGACATGAATACTCTTTCTGCATCATACGGCCGTCTTTTCCTGTTCTTCTGTATGGCGTTGTGCTTTCATCATTCATTCTGTGTATACTGGGTTAGCAAGATATAGTAGATACATGCCACCCAGTGGCTCAAAAGTACTTTGGTTTGACATTCTGCCTCCGGTGGCCCTGCCGATGGCTTCCCTCGCCACGCTCGCTCCTCCCTTGACTATTGAATCTCGTGCTGTTGTCTTGGTTCTGCCTCCGGCGGCCCTGCCGGGGACTATCCTCGCTTCGCTCGCTCGTCTTCTAGTATACTACCTGTACCACCAAGCCTTTCGTGAATTCTGCCTCCGGCGGCCCTGTCGGGGACTGTCCTCGCTTCGCTCGCCGCGCGCACACGTGCATCCCGCTTGATCTGATTCCATACCTTTAGATTCCAGTCACGATGGTTAAGATTCAAGAGATGGAGATAGAAAGCAACATCCACATCGGCAGCAACGCGGCGTTATGATACTTCCGAGGTCTTAGCCTTCCGCGGTCTTAGCCTCAACTTCCATGACGCATGTACACGGCACTTCGGATATAGCCCCAACGCTACACCCGACCTGCCACTGCCACTGCCTGCCACTGCCTGCCAGTGGCAGACAACGGCGCGCGGTGTGTGCCTGGGCAAGACCATGCCAGTACGGTACATGTCTGCATGGAATATTAACCTTTGGCGTCGTGACTAATACGCTAAGAGTTTGTCATCAATCATGATGATGAAGATGATGCCACCTCT
Organism: Geosmithia putterillii; assembly: GCA_900188575.1. NCBI lineage: Eukaryota > Fungi > Ascomycota > Sordariomycetes > Hypocreales > Bionectriaceae > Geosmithia > Geosmithia putterillii. The sequence continues at coordinate 44,050 of FYEU01000312.1, read as the reverse complement.
CTCGTGGACCACCCATCCCTGGATCTTGATCGACAGACAGGCGCACGGTGACATGCCATGCCGTGCCATGTGTTGTCCATCACTCCGCCATTTGGAGGATTGGAAACAGGGTTTCATGTGCTTACACAAGCCCCAAACAAGCGAATCACGTCGGGTCCGGGGTTGCTGTTTGTCGCAGGGCTTAGTGCGGTCTTCGTGCGTGTGCCGCTGCGTGGGTGTGACTCCTTCGGACTACGGAGATATCAGCCACGAGGGGCCCGTGAGCGCCATGACCCAGAGGTGCGGAGACAAGACAAGGCCCCGACAAACTTTCAAGATGGAGAACGTGTACAGTCATCATTGATGGGACCTGGACCCTGACAACATTTGGCGGCGCAGACGTTGACGGTTGGATCCGGGGTGGGGTGTAAGAGCGGCCGCTGGTGCTTATGGCTGGCTTGGTGACATTGTTCAAAGTGTATCAGAATCGTGAATGGCTTCAGGCTCAACCGTCCAAGCTGAACAGTCCAAAAGCCCGATTTCTGTCCGGAAATGTCATTGACGACTTCCAGAGCAGAGTGGCATACCTACAGGTGTAAGTGCAGGTATAGGAAAAAGTCGGAGAGTGTGCCATGTGCCATGTGACGATAATCGATGATCCGGATAATCCGGCGTGGAGTCGTCCATGAACAAAACTACTACATGTACATACGAAGCAACGCATACTTAGAGTCCATCGTGTGTATTGCAAGCAACACTCCGTACACTCGCTGCCCGGCTGCACGAGAGCGGCAGAGCGGCCCTGCTCGCGCGGGGGCCTGGACAGGTCCAAGGTGCCGAGGAGCGAGAGAGCGAACGGATCCACATGGGGAGCGCCCTACGAGTATTAGACGGAATTGTATCAATCAGCAGCGGGAACTGACTTTCTGCTTAGTCCTCCGAATAGTCCTCTGCGCCCATGCTAGAGGCACACCCTCCTCTTCCAATCCCGGTCCGGTCGGGGTTGGGAGTTAACAAGTCTCCGTCTCCGTTACTAACCAACGCCCTGGCGTCGGCGTTTTGCACTGGAGCAGCACTACGGAGTAGAGCGGGCACCTAGGTCGCTAGGCTCCTAGCAACTGGAGTCCGCTGGAGCATGCTGGAGCAGCCGAGTCGGCAGTAAAAAACCGTGAAGCGGGCCTTGGATCCAGTCCGTGGGAACGGAGCGGACCACTCAGGCACAGCAAGAGTCCGCTCCGTTGGATTACTCACCCTGTTTTTCCCCTTGTCCGCCTACTTTGTAGGTCCGCCTTGGTGTCGCTTGGCCTTGGCTTAGTCGCTTAGTAGGTTCCAAGATTGATGCCTCGTACCGGCAATTTCATCGTGCTAACTCCGTAATATCGTCGTCCAATCTGCATTGCAAAGATGAGATTGCCGTGTTGCAATTTACAGGACAGAAATAGCAGGTGAATCCTCGTACAATCCCTTGATTCAATTGCATTGCTTGATTGCCAACCGGGCACAATTCAAGGGGCGTGCCTGGTCTATTGGCTGGCTATGGCCATCACCATTGAATTGGATTGACCAGACCGACTCGACCCCGGATACAGCTAGCATTCATTGTTCAATAATATCGACATGTCGTGCAATTGTCCAGGCCCCCAAGCCCTCAACCCTGCATATCTGCATTCAGCGGGGTCGGGGCCTTTGCCTTTTCACTTTTCTTTTCCTATGTACTTCGTACGGTGTGCCTATATCTTCTTTTCTTTGCTTCTTTGCAGAGTTCTCGTACGAGTATGCAGTCTCCGCTACTACTCCGTAGCCTGTACGGAGTATCCGTAGGTAAGTACGACTTGTTCGGCTCTTCTTCGTCTCCGCTTCTGTAGCCTGCTTCCCTGCATGTGCTCGGCTTCAGCCTTGGCGCTGCCCTCGCGTCTTCCTCGCGTTCGCTTGGCCATGGTCCTCGGGCACCCGTGCAGCCCAAAGTCTCAGCCTCATAATCCCCCCAACCCACGTCCCCCCCCGGCAGGAACGAGGCCCATGCGCGGCACAGCCCAGCTGGGGAGAGAGGCTGCCGTTGCGATTGGCTTTGGGGGCCTCGCTTTGAAACGAGATATGCTTACTCGTTCCGCCAACTCTGCGACGGAGTTGGGATGTACTCGTAATATTCGGACGCGTAAGTAATACAGAGCACCGTGATTACGGAGCTGATATTCGCATTGCAACCACTCCGTATAATGACTCCGTATTATATCGCCGAGTGCCAATCCACTGCTCGTGGGAATGCCGAAATGACAGCCCCATCATGCCTTTTTAGTGCTCCAGTCCATAATACTCCATACGCGTACGCGGACTTTGCGCAGAGGCGTGCTTCCATAAAGTCACATGACTGCCTGTACGCAGATCACATGACACGCAGCTATACAGCACAACGACATGATGCTCAACAGGCACCTGGACGGCATCAATGCGAACTCGGTCTTTATGAAATCCTAGTCCGTGCTTGTATGAAGCCGGAAACTCCGTGGATGGATATGACTCATATAAACGGGATATTAACATAATTGAATATCGCAGACATCTGCCAAGTCTACACCAAACAATTGCAAGCAATCGTCCAATACTATATATAGTACGAAGTACACAGCGTGCCCCTCACATCAATCAAGGCTTTGCCTCCGGCGGCCCTGCCGGGGGCTGTCCTCGCTGCGCTCGCCGTCCGTCCACAGGACTCTGCACCCAATTACACTTATAATTGCAATTGCAAGATCACAGCTCCAGTGCACCCAAGTAGACAGTTGCAATATACCTCATTGACAATCATACGTATACATCGTGCATGTGGTGGTGTCCTTCGTAGTCAAGGTGGGGGCGGGGCAAACGTGTGCCTCACCCGCGATGCCACTTTTTCACCTCTTCAACTCCCAACTCACAACCACATCCCCCCAAGCACAAGATGACCCGCTTCCGCCCGTGCATCGACCTCCACACCGGCGAGGTCAAGCAGATCGTCGGCGGCACACTGGGCGACGACCCGGACGCCCTGCGCACAAACTACGTCTCCAAGCACCCCTCGTCGCACTATGCAGCCCTCTACCGCGACAACGCCCTGACAGGCTCGCACGTCATCATGCTCGGGCCGGGCAACGACGCCGCCGCGCGCGAGGCCCTCGCCGCCTGGCCGGGCGGTCTCCAGGTTGGGGGAGGCATCTCGGACAAGAATGCCAAGGAGTGGATTGATGCCGGAGCAGACAAGGTACCATCACTACCCAACCTAACTACAATATATACATGTATACACACACACGGATGTAGCATGCTGACTAGGTGTACTGCCAGATCATCATAACATCATATCTCTTCCCAGAGGGCCAATTCAGCCAGCCCCGTCTCGACGCCGTACTGTCCTCTCTGGGCGGCGACAAGGAGAAGCTGGTGATTGACCTGTCGTGCCGTCGCACGGGCAAGGACTCGTGGCACGTCGCCATGAACAAGTGGCAGACTCTGACCAACATGGAGGTCAATGAAGGTATGCCTGCCCTGATGCATACATGCACACACACACACGCACACACACCTGCAGGTGAAGACTAACAGATTGAGCAGAGTCCATCAAGTCCCTGGAGCCATACTGCTCCGAGTTCCTCATCCACGCCGCAGACAATGAGGGTCTCCAGAAGGGCATAGACGAGGATCTCGTCCGCAGTCTGGCGCAGTGGTGCTCCATCCCCGTCACGTACGCCGGCGGCGGCCGCCACCTCGACGACCTGGATGCCGTGAAGCGCATCAGCGGCGGCAAGGTCGATCTTACTATCGGAAGTGCGCTCGACTGCTTTGGCGGGGAGGGTGTCAAGTTTGACGACTGTGTTGCGTGGAACAAGAAGGAGGCGTCGTAGCATATTTTAGTACAGCATACAAAAGAATATAACAACATGAACAATCCACAATGCATCAATGCATCTAGTCTGTGTATCCGTCTCAAGCTTCTTTCCCGGTCGTACACACACATACACACACACACACACAATCCTACGTGGCGTGCATTGACGCACTGGAAACACAAACAAACATTGCACACACTGCACATACATCGAAACTGCAACAAATCTTTTATATATCGTCTATACCCATTCATTCATTCACACCCATACGCCGCCCGCTATATGTCATCATCATTTTCGCACCCTTGCTCAGGATGTCTTTTTTGTCTTTTGTCTTTGTCTCTCCAAAAAATGCATTTGTTGAGAAACATTGGATTGTCCCATCAATCAATCAATCGAGATTGCTGATGAGACAATCGTACTCGTACTCGTAAGTGTGTGCGTACGAGTACTCGCAAGTGCCTACAGACGGCACTTACTCCTGAGGGCCCCTCTTGAGGCCCTTGACGAGCAGAGACTGACCCGTCATGTCAGCCGGCTGGGGCAGGCCCATGGCGGCGAGGATGGTGGGCGCGACGTCGCCCAGGACGCCCTCGGTCGTCGACTTGAGACCCCACCCCTCGGGGGCGTTGGCCATGATGAGGGGCACCTTGTTGGTCGTGTGGCTGGTCTTGGGCTTGCCGTCGGCAAACTTCATCTCCTCGACGTTGCCGTGGTCGGCCGTGATGAAGAGGACGTAGTTCTCCTTCTTGCAGCCCTCGTAGATCTTGGCGATGGCCTTGTCGCAGGCCTCGACGGCGGGGATGGCGGCCTCGTACTGGGGGGATGGGTTAGCAAGCCACTCAACCAGTCTGTATTACTCGTACTCTGTCGTATCCACCGGGCAACACAACCCATGCATTGCATTCCAACCGGGGTTGTGTTGCCAAAAACGGGTTTTGTGGGGGCCGGGGTCGGGGCCAGGCAAGGGTCCTGTCACTTACCACACCAGTGTGTCCAACCATGTCCGGAGCAGCGAGGTTCTAGAACAAGAGCAAGTCAGTATTTGGAAGGAAAGAAAAAAAGACAGCGGGATTGAGTTGTGATCTAGATTTGTACAACGCATAGTACAGCACAGCGGAAAACATGGGGAATTGAGCAGATTTGTACTTACACACATGACAAAGGGGAACTTCTGCTCCCCCATGCGCTTGTTGACCTGGTTGGCCACACCGTCCTGCGACATCTCGGGGGCCTGGTCGTAGGTGGCGACCGACTTGTTGGAGGGGACAAGGTCCTGGTCCATGTCACGCTCCTCGAGAGGAAACACCTTCTCGACACCACCGTTGAAGAAGAAAGTGACGTGGGCGTACTTTTCCGTCTCGGCAACGTGCACCTGCTCGACGCTCTGCTTGCCCAGCCACTCGGCCATGACGTCGGTCATGACCTGCGGGGGGCTGACGATGGGGAAGGGGTAGTCGCCCTTGTACTGGGTCATGGTGGTCAGGCTGATCTTGGGGAAGGGGAAGTCGGGGAGGACGGAGCGGTCGACGTCGCCGAGGACCTGGGTGATTTGGCGAACGCGGTCTGCAAGCAGCATTGGTCAGTACGCGTAATTCCAAAGGACAGGGGGTAGTAGGGGGGACTTGTCACATACCGGATCGGTAGTTGAAGAAGAGGACCGTGTCGTCGTCTGTACATGGTTAGCACTGGTAAAAGGCATCAAGAGGGGTTAGGGGAGGGGGGTGTAGCTGTGTACCCTTGATCCTGCGCTCGTCACCACCGACAATGATGGGGGTGAGGAACTCGTCGCCGCTCTTGTTACCCTCCTTGGCGTAGTTGTCCTTGATGGTCTGGACGGGGTCCTCGGAGGGGGTACCCTCGCCGAGGATGAGACCCTTGAGGGCACTGCAAGCGAGTTAGCCAAATGCCAAACCAAATATCGAACAGAGAAATGAACTCCAGGGGATGTAGATGGGCAAAACGCACATCTCGACTCGGTCCCAGCGCTTATCGCGGTCCATGGCGTAGTAGCGACCGACGACGGTGGCGATCTCGCCAATGCCAATGTCCTTGGCGGTGTCGAGCAGCTCCTGCAGGTAGCCGGCGCCGCTCTTGGGGTCGGTGTCGCGGCCGTCGCCGAAGAAGTGGATGTAGACCTTGGGGACCTCGAGCTCCTTGGCGAGGCGGAGGAGGGCGTACAGGTGCGTCTGCTTGGCGTGGACGCCACCGTGGGAGACGAGACCCTGCACAGTCAGTGTTAGAGAGATTGAAACGAGAGGCAGGTTTAAGAATGCCACAGAGAGGGTGGTGGTGGCGGTGGTATACGTACAGCCAGGTGAAGACGTCCGTTGCCCTTCTTGGCGCGCTCAAAGGTGTCGACAAGGACCTTGTTCTTGCCAAGCTCGTTGTTCTTGATGGTCTGGTCTGCAGTTTGTCTCTGTCTCAGTATGCGCACCTTCGCTTCAGGCTAACCAATGGAGGTAAGACGTACCAATGCGCACAACGTCCTGGTAGACGACGCGGCCAGCGCCAATGTTGAGGTGGCCGACCTCGGAGTTGCCCATCAGACCCTCAGGCAGGCCGACGGCGGTGGACGAGGCCTCGAGCTTGGTGTACGAGTCCTCGACCTGGGCAAAGGCGTCCATGGTAGGGCAGTTTGCGTTTGTGATGGCGTCGCCATCCTTGGGGGAGTTTTCGCCGGGGACACCCCAGCCGTCGATGACGACTGATGATTTGGTCAGGACATGTCAGCGCGGGGGGAGGAAGCTCAAGCTCAAAGATGGAGGGCGGGGAACTGAGGGAGGGTGGGAAGGAGGGAAGGAGGGGTATTACACACCTAGGCAAGCCTTGGTCTCGGTCTTGGTCATCTTTGCTTTTCTGTTGATGGTTGCGCTGGAATTGATATGACAGGCGAATGGTGGTTTGATAGTAAGCAATGCAGAAGTCAAAGAGGATGTTTTCGAGGAAGAAAAAACTCGCGTAGAGGTTGTTTTGTTCGCCAAAAGGAGGGGCAGCGGTACTAGGACGTCCGTCAGTCGTACATATGTGGCGCGGCGGCACCGCGGGGCATTGAATTGATGGTGGGGCCTGGGGCGATTGAGAGCATTTTACGCAGTACGCAGCGGGTGCAAATGGCCTGCAAATGGCCCGCAGAGGCTCTGCAGCAGCGCTCTAGGCTCTACTACGCAGGCAGGCCAAGCAGGTCATTGATGCTGTCCACCTAAGCAATCATACGAGTACGGGAGCTACGGGTAACGTGCTGATAATGGGCTGACTTTGATGTTGACTGAGCTCTGGTCTCTGCTCTGGCCGCTCTGAATGCGTTATCAAGGGGACTGGACGGGATGCCTTATCTACTCTGTACAGAGAGGTAGGTACCATGTCCATCATGGTGGATGCCAGATGCCCATAGTAGAGCATGCCCATGTCCGTGGTAGAGTGCATGTCCATGGTAGAGTGTCAGCCTCATTGAGTGCATTACCTTCAAGCTTACCCTCTAACCCTTACTCCGTAATGGAACACCCTCGACCAGATTGAAATTCAACTAGATCGAAACGTCGGCATCAAACCTTGCACCTGTGTGTGTCAATGTGTGTGTTTCGTAGACTGTCACTCTGGACCCTGGCGTCTGTGAGTAGTCATCCGCGCATATGGTTCCTTACGTACGCAAAGTCCTGTTCTGACTTGCCCCGCGAAGGTGAAACATCCCCGATGCTGCGCTGCGGCGGTGCTCTCTGATTACGTGTAATGCGTGAATGGAACCAGCCGTGCCGCTACGCTACCCCAGGCTGCTGTTGCAACTTGCAAGCTAGCTATGTGCACAGCCGAGCGGACGGCAGTGCAACGGGGTAGCAGCCATGGCAAGGGGATCGGGGTATTACCAGGATCCGTACTCCGTACCGGGTACCGAGCAGAACTCGCAACTCGTCGCTGTACGAATCCTCCGTGGACTGTTTGTTATTATATGTCTGGGAGAGGCTTGGCTGGAGTCCGCGGGATGTCGTATGCCTGGGAGAGGCTTAGCTGGAGTCCGCGGGATGCGAATGTGCGGGATGCGAATCGCGACTGCCGATCGAGGGGTCAAGATAGCCAAGGATCAAGAGCCAAGATTCCAAGATCGGCCAAGACGTAAGCGTCGAGGTTGTATCTTCGGCGGCCGCCTTGGCGGAGTCTGCTGTTCGGATATATTGTGATGGATGTGTAGATAAACGTAAAGGCAAATGTGTGACGGAGGATGGGAAAGTCACCGAAGATTGAGTCCGCGAGGGTCGGAAAGTGCAGAATTAGATGGACGAAGTGAGGGGGAGATGGATGGAAAGCAAGATTCAAGATAGACCGACAGCAGAATGTGGTGTGTACGTGGCTAGATGGGGATGTATGATTAAAAGATGCAAGATGCAAGATGGATGGAAGGTTTGTCATTCGCGGCGACACGTCTGCCCGGGCAGCAATCACGCCGTGCCATGTTGAGCTGCGTGCCCTACGGCAACCGTCACGTCGCGCATGGCGTCATGACGGCTGGCACGACGGTTGTCGCCATGACGGTTGTCGCCTGCACTGGGGGGGAGGGGGCCGAGCGAAACGTGCTCGTGCCGCGGTCGCGGTCGCGTTGATAGAGCCCGATTGCCCGTCCAGTTACTGGAAAGGTGTGTGTTGCTGAGAAATGCAGCACACTTCGATACTAGTAGCAATAGTAGTGTGGCACCGAAAACCAGAAACCAGCACACCATGACAGGGCAGTGAATGCCGCCATCACAGATCAGAGTTTCTAGATACATGTACGGAGTACGGAGTACGTGTAATGAGGGCGCCCTTGGCGATGACTGTATCGGCAGGCAGATGGCGGAGGCTATGGCATTAGGTCTACTCCTAGTATGCAGCAATACAGGTATCCAGGATACTACTAGGCTGCAATGGCTGCAACAGCCGTCATAGGCTGCCACGCAGGCAATGATACTTGTAATGATAGCAACAGGCCGCAATGATAGCAACAGGCTGCAGCAGCAAGCCACGGGTGCAAGTTGCGACTGTGATGGGTTGTGATGAGCGTAGGGCAACTGTCCGTGCCACACAGCCACTGCAATCTTGATACGCAATAGGCAGGTTTATGTTGTCCTCCCATTCAGATGATGGCGTCAACCATATCGAGGTCCACGATAGGAGGTTTCAGACCGTTGAGATGAACAAGCCGAGCCTCTGGGTCTGCATCAAACTCCAACTAGGCCATCGACACAATGGCCAGTCAGGGCATCATCGTTGCTACCGATGTCGCGAACCCGAAACCCGAGGCCGTGATTCAACCCATCGCCCGCAGTACTGCAGTCTACTACTCGTCTCTCTCTGTCGTCATACCGCGATGCAAAGTATATTCACAGATAGTTTTGATCGTACAGTTAGTACTACTACCAGAACAAGTAATTGCACCGCTGTGACTCGGTGAACAAGCGTTGCACCAGGATTGCCCACGGAGTAAAAGTTAAGTCCACTTGAAGTCCGTAGCGCGCCCGTGCGGTGCGGAAAGGACCAGCGGAATAACGGCTTATGGAATCAGGATGAGTAACGGTGAGTCTGTGACCGGGGGGACGGCCAGAAAGTCTATTTCTCATTGTGGATAGAAGGGCGTGGAATAGAAGCGTAGAGGCGGACTTGGAAAGTGAAGAGTCATCAAGGCATCAGTCATCAGGCCTACTACTACGCTGTCGAGCTAGTACTATTCCCATTTCTAGTAATACCATTACTCCGTGTCCGTATGGAGTGGTAATACAAGCCATAGCCAGACAGACGCCTAGTCCTGCAGTGCAGTGCAGGCAGATGCAGTCTAATGCCTGCACGGATTAAGGGTGAGACTGTAAAGTCCGAAGACCCAGCAACTCTCTCGAAAGCATTGCCATACAAAGTAATGGATGCAATGCGCAGCTTACAGGTAGGCAATAATACTTACAGGGTCCGATATGTTGAGAGAGCAACAACAGACCGCCGCAGCAACAGAGTGTGCAGCTTACGGTATTACTCCGTACTCCGTACAGAGATGGAGTAATGTACGGGCATGGAGTTAGGATTAAGACCACCATGTACCCAGGATTGTCCAGGGACCCGAGGCGCAGTCATGATTATGCTGTGGAGTTGTGGTAGTTTCACGAGCCGAGTGACTTGGCCAGGTTCCGTTTCGGTTAGCGTTTCGATTCGGACTTGTCTGGGCCGCGGACCTCCGTCTCTGTCTGGGCCGCGGAGGCCGATTACAGTGCGGTGCAGTGCTGCAGTTGCTACCGTTAGTGAGTGCCAGTGAGTATTCAGTAGCAGTATTGCATTATTAACGTGCCTGTAGGCCGGACCGGGATTGGAAATGGGTGGAGGGGGGTGCATGACTCCTCTCTCTCTTAGCCCGTGGCTGCTCACGTAACCACACCCCCTCTTTGGACTCTAGAATGGTTAGCGGTCCTAGTCATACCCCCCTGCCCTGGATGACAAAACCAAAATCCGCGCCCAGTGGCTTTCGTGCACTCGCGCTCCTGTTCGGGCCCGTTCCCAAGTCCGCCCTGGCGGAGAGAGAGGCTCTCGTCTCCAACGGCTCGCACCTTCGGGTTTTACGGATCAAGCAAACCATCCAACCCGGTTCCGGTTCTTCATCTCACACACGCGCGCCTCATCTTCTACAAAAGAATCTTGTCCCCCCCTCCTCCACTTCGTTTCTTCTTCTGGTCTTTTAGATCATCACCGACATCTTCATCTACAACAATCTTGCAACCGCAGATTTGCTCCTCATCTCTCTCAGAGTACGAGTACGACACATTATATGAACCGAGCACCAGCAACTTCTCAACATCCACACCCCCCTGGACTTACCACATACACACCCCGGCATCGGCCCCATCACATTGACTCACGGCCCAACCCCGACAGCAAGAGAGACGGAGAACAGAAACGCCCGGCCAAGCAAAAAAAAAAAATCATTACCAACGACCCGCTTAATAAAAAAAGCAAAGCGAAAATACATACACACCCCCCCTTCTCCACCAGCACCACCACGGGCCTCCCTCCGCCAGACTCCGTACAACTGGAGTTATAATACAAACCCATCTCGCCCTCCTTTTCGTTTCTTGCTCCTCCTTTGAGAACGAAAACCACCATTCACAGCATCATGTCCGCCACAACAGCAACAGCTCCTCAACACATCTCCTTCTCCACACCTTCTTCGCCTTCGCTGCGCCAGTCGACACTCAAGAAGAACATGTCCATCACCCAGACCTACTACCTGGCCCACAAGGCCCGGGCCAAGCTGTCCCGCGAGGCGGCCCAGGCCGACCACGACCTCCGCCTCCTGGTCGGACACGCCAACCTCCTCGACACCCTCATGGTCGAGCTTGCCGACGCCGAGCGCGAGCAGGAGCGCTGGTTCAACCAGTCGGTCCGCACCGCCGACCACAAGCAGGAGCGCCAGATCCAGTGGGCCTCGACCGAGCACCTTAACCAGGTGGCCGAGGAGGACGAGGAGCTCGACACCGAGTCCGACTCCGAGTACAACCACGACGAGGACTCCGATGCCTCCGACTCGGACGACGAGGACTTCTACAACGAGTCCGACTTCACTCCCCTCCGGCCCATGCCCGCCGCCACTGTCAAGGCGGTCGAGGTCGAGGTCGAGGACCACGACATGATGGAGGACAACCTCGAGGAGGACTACGCACAGCTCGAGCTCGTCCGCACCCCCTCGCACTCCAGCAGCCCGCCGCCCGAGCTCGTCGACGAGGACGACGACCTCTCTGACGACGACGCCGGCATGCCTCCCTCCCCCGCCACACCCACTGCCACCCTCGCGCCCATGCCCGATGCCAAGACGGAGCAGGACTCGCATCACGACTACGACGACTACCTCGTCCAAGGGGCAAAGCAGACAACCATGGTCACACCCATTCCCGTCTGCTAAACCCACTCTCTGCGACATCCATCAAACACTCCTGTCTTTCACAGCATCTTGAGCATTTTCAGCGGCCAAAACACATCGGCGTTTTCGGGGATACCACACTACTATACATGAATCGGCGTTTATGACGGACACTTGCATTTCACTGTTGCTTTTGCTTTTCAATCTTGTTTTCAAATCTGGACGGTTTATTTTCTTGGGAAGAACACCACTCTGCAAAGACATGTCGGGCATACTACAAAACAAAGCCCATGGGATATATAACGGACGAGACGATACAGTCTCCGGGAATCACATATATAGAAAACAGCACATGGTGCACCAAAGCAAATAAAAATTCGAAATCAATCAATCAATCAATCAATCTGTCTCTTCCAAAACGTGATGACGAATCTGTCTTGACATATCTTGAAAAGCGATGATTAACCACTACTGAGTGTGAGTGCTGCTTGGCTAGCGTTCCAGGCTTCCAGGAACCCGAGTGGCTTGGCCCCCTTGGCCGCGTTGCCTTGGGCCGAACTGCGCCTCTGGTCTGCGAATACGCTGCTGGCCGCGAGTACGAGTACGTTGTACCTTTGTATTAGCGATCGGAACGAGATCGAGAAAAGAGCGGAACGGGACAGGCATGCCAAGCAAGGGAAAAACGACAAACTGCAGTGCAGTGGGACAAAGGAGGAAAGGAAAAAAAAAAGACTGCGAAAAAAAACCCACTCTGCTGCAGCGCCAGCAAGGAGTCACAGAGGGGGAGAAAAGTTATCAGCATGAGTATCCGCACTCTGTACGAGTAGAGTCTAGAGTCTGCTCGTGGAGTAGCACAGGCACAGACGAGTGGGGATCTGCACGCGACGGAGCAGCGCACGGGAGTCCATCATGTGAAATCATGTGGATCCTGTTTGTGCCTGATGGTCCACACCGCATTCTGCCGGACACAGATTTACGGATACAGCGTATTAAGTATAAGGACGAGTAGGATCCAAGCGAATGCGAACTCGGAGGAGTCAGGACCTGGCATTTCATGAACAGGTTCAGCAGCCTGCTGTTCTTGTGTCGTATTGTAGCCAGTACCTATATGTATGTAATGTATTGTGCTGTATGGTCCTGGCACGGGTACGAGATGCGAAAGAAGAGGGGAAGATACTTTGTACAGATGATCCTTGGTACAATACAGATACGTATCGGATGCGGGCGCTGTAACTCCATGTCCAAGGCGGTGACCCATTTGTCCATGTCTTGTGTTGCGTTGCATATGTACGACGAGTACAATGGGCACATATGCCTGCCACTGGCTAGACAGAGACAAGCAAGGACAAGGAAGCAACAAGCAGACAGCAACAAGCAAACAACCCGTGGCCCGTGGGCCGTGGCCCGTGGATGGATGGTGTGCTATGCCCTGCTGCCGCTCGTTTGGGGTGCATGTGAGTGAATCAGGGCTGGGCACTTGACTGGCTCTGGTCAGTGGTCACATACTCTGCACGGAGTATTATTACTACTCGTAGTCTGTACAGTAGATATCGTACAGCGGACAACTGATACAGCATGGATGGACTCTGGCGGTCTGGTTGGTCCTCCGACTTGCTGGATGAGACACACTCGTCGAGGTACATGCGCATGCGGTACAACACACCGTACATTGACTGGCGAGCTGGCAGCGCACTCAACAATACTCTGACTGGCCGACATTGCGAAGAATAATACTTGGTGCAATGGCAATGGCTGGCAAAGAATGGTATTAGATAGGAGCACAATCACGAAACTCCACCGACAGGACAGCCCTGGTCGTCGACGGCTCTCCTTTCCTCTTCTCGGTGCCAATTCTCATTCAACCCCTCTTTCACTTTCACAAGATGGCCTGCGTCTGTCTGCCGACCGAAAGAAAATGCGCATGGCCGGACGGAGCCCGGTAGTGGCCCGGCAACTTTACATTGGACGTCCACCCATAGTAAATCCTGGATAGATGGACGCACTAACTAACAGAGAGCCCTATGGCCCGGGATTAACAATTTACTCGTAAGTGCCTGTGCCAAGTACTAGAGTGTAGAAGTATGGAGCAGGTGTGCGGGTGATGACTGATGCTTGGACGCGACACGGCATTCGACGAGCGGCATTCGGACCCGTCGTAGCCGCCGTTTCGCCGCGCGCACACTCTGCAAAACCGCGCGACCGCGACCGCGGCAACGACAGCGACAGGGGAGGGAGGGGGTGCACTTTACTTCCGTCTTTGATGGTCCGTCTTTCCTGTCCGTTCTACATAAGGTTTTTTTGCCTCGCTTCGAACCCGAGAAATGCCCATGGTCCGTGGGCCGTGGGCCGTGGCCCATACTTGTCCGTACTTTGCACACACTCGTACATACATATTCCCCAGTCCAAGCCCGCTGCGGCAAAACCTCGCACTCGCACAGCACATCCCACATCCGAGGCGGTCCGCTCGCACCGCTCGACCCCTCATCCACCCATAGGGCCATAGATGCCGCCCCTCGGCATCGGGCCACCTCGGAGCAATCACGACAACGGGACGGGCGGATATGCCATTGCTAGTACTCCGTACTTCGTCTGTCGGTTCTACACGGCACGTCTGCCGGGCGGCCACGGACGGAATCATCCCAGCATCTGTTCCGCACCCATGCACCCATGTCTCCAGTCCTTTCCCCAGCTTCTTGGCCGCTACCGGAACACCACACTACGAGTACACTTGCGAACGCCGAGGAGCGAGTACGCATACATCATTCGTGCGTCACTTGATGATACCCCAGTCCTACTGGAGTCAGTCCTACAAAGTCCGGAGTACGGAGCACGAATGCTCTTGCGCTGCGGGAATAAGTATTACCGACTGTATTACCGGCGCATCATACATCTACTCCCCCATTGCCGAGCATCGTGTATACGATACGATATCGGATACAGCATCTGCAGAGCATACTGCGAGCATACTCGTACTGCAGAGCCATTTAATGGCTTACTGACGTCGTAGTACATGCTCGTACGAGTGCGCCGATTCATCTAGAAGCACAGGCTGAGACCACCATGCCATGCCATGCCATGCCATACCCCCGTATCCATACTCGTACTCCGTAGTTGCAATGCCGACGAGGCCGCCGTGGCGCAGGTGCACGGCCTGCATGCACTTCCACGATGCGGGGGAACCACCACAGTCTGTCCATGCCATGCCCTGCCATGCCCTGCCATGCCCACTTGCGAGCGAAGCGAGGTCCGCTCCCGGCAGGGCTGCCGGAGGCATAACACATATCCACCCCCCAGAGTGTTGTATCTGTTCAATGTCGGAATATGTATGTGAATATGCCTCCGGCGGCCCTGCCGGGGGCTCTTCTCGCTGCGCTCGCTTCGTCGGCGGTAATGGGCGTATTCCATGGTACCGGCTGTTCGGGTGCATGGACATGGAGGCTGATACGCAATATATTGGCACAAATGCAGCTGGCCATTGCCACTTGCCACTCGGCTCGGAATTAATCTGCACCAAGAAATCCGACTGGGCGCCCTCGGTAGAGATACGAGTACGATCAAGACGGTATCACTTCGATACTACTACCAGTATGTACTAATATTCAATGACCGTGCAGCCGTTTTGGTGACTGGCGCGGCTTCGTAATCAGAGTTCCATGTACGGGAGTGGCTGCCAAGCTGCGTCTCCACACCAGCAACGTTCCACACATTTCTTTCTGCTCAACGCTCAACCTCCAGTCAATTGGACTCTCTGCTGGCTGCAGCCCTGACAAAGCCAGCTCGACGACGACATCACATCCCGCCCCGGTCATCACGACGGCCCCGATAATCCCGTTCTCCCGAATACGGCCGACCCGACCCATGCAATGAGATCACTAGCCAGGCGGTCCCTCGCAAGGGGCAGCAGCAGCAGCAGCAGCAGCAATGTGAACAGAGCCAGCTCCTCAGTATGCCTGGGTTGCCGTCTACAGCAGCAACGCAGAGCCTTTTCGTCAGCACCGTCAACGCCACCTTCCTCGGGCATCGCCGCCCTGCCGTCCCGCCAGCTCCTGTCCGTGGCGGGCCCCGACGCCGCCAAGTTCCTCCAGGGCATCGTGACGGCCAACGTGGTCGGGCCGGACGGCCACGCCACGCGCCCGGACCCGTGCTACGCCGGCCTGCTCAACGCCACGGGGCGCGTGATGCACGACATCTTCATCTACCCGACGGGGTACGGCTTCGGGGGCAGCACCGACGGCAGCAGCTTCCTCGTCGAGGCCGACGCCGACAAGATGGACCTGCTCGCCCGGCTGGTGCGGCGGTACAAGCTGCGCGCAAAGGTGGATCTGCGGCGCATCCAGCCGGGTGAGATGACGGTGTGGCAGGCCTGGAGTGACGGCCACGCAGACACGCCTGCAGCGGAACAACTACTACAGAATAATGACGCTGCCTCGACCATCGTCTTCCGCGACCCGAGAGCACCGGGCATGGGCCACCGGATCATCCACACGGGGGACGCACCCCCGCCGGGCATCGAGCTCGACACGGCCGACCAGGACGCCTACACGGTGCGGCGGTACCTGCGCGGCGTGCCCGAGGGCCAGGCCGAGATCCTGCGCGAGACGGCCCTGCCCCAGGAGAGCAACATGGACTTCATGGGCGGCATCGACTTCCGCAAGGGCTGCTACGTCGGCCAGGAGCTGACCATCCGCACGCGCCACCGCGGCGTCGTGCGCAAGCGCATCCTGCCCTGCGTCATCTACAACGAGGGTGACGCCGTGCCCGAGACGCTCGAGTACAAACCACAGACTGTCGAGGGCGACGGCGGGGCTGGTGTCCTCAGCGCAGACGACGTGCCTGCCGAGACGAGCATAGCGCGCTTCCAGAGGCGCGGACGCAGTGCGGGCAAGTGGCTACGCGGCGTGGGCAACATCGGCCTCGGGCTGTGCCGTCTGGAGATCATGACGGGGGTGGCGCTGCCGGGGGAGACGGGGCCCGCCACGTTTGATCCCGCGCATGAGTTTGTGCTGCAGTGGGGGGAGGAGGAGGATAAGAAGGGCGTCAAGGTCAAGGCGTTTGTGCCGGATTGGGTGCAGGCTGGGCTGGAGGAGACGGCCCATCGGTGATGTGTAGGATTCATATTGTATATCACTACCACTAAGAATAATATGTGTACATTACTAGTTCTTGGGTGAACTGCGAGCGAAGCGAGAACGGCTTCCGGCAGGGCCGCCAGAGACAGAATTCAACGGACTGGGCTTACATTCATACATGTATACGGAGTACTCTAGTCTTCTGAGGGCACCCTGCGAGCGAAGCGAGGACAGCCCCCGGCAGGGCCGCCGGAGGCAAAATAAAAAGAATAAGAACACAGCGTCGTTAATTCCAGCAAGCCTTTTGAATAACAGGCATATCAAGTGTACGTGACATCTACGGAGTACTGTTTGTTGTATAAAGTCGAGTTGGGGCATCTGTGGGAGAGCTGGTCGAGTGGATCACGTGACTAGTTTATGTTGATGAAGAAACCAGTGGCTGTATCATCATCATCTTGACAACGACACAACACGGCAACCAAGGGAGGACTGGGCAATACAAGCAGAAAAATCATCTCACAGGGACACCTTATTGATCAGAGGAGGGACCACATTATAATCTACCCAACGGAACCAACCACGACGAGAGAGCCACAGCATCACATCCCTTGACGCTGAGCTCTTCATCAACCCCCAACTCATCAAGCATCACACCACCACAGGCACCACCATGAGCGACGACAACAAAGCAGACCTGCTCCGCCTAGCGGCGGAGTATGCAGACCAGAATGTCGACCTGTTCGAGCTGCTGGGCGTGGACGCCCTGACGCCCAAGCCGGACATCCACCGCGCATGGCGCAAGCGCTCGCTCAAGTACCACCCAGACAAGGCGGGAGACCAGTTCGACGCGAGCAAGTGGGAGCTTTTCGAGCGGGCGCGCGACGTGCTGTCGGACGACGGGGCGCGCGCGGCGTACGAGCAGGCGACCAAGTCGAAGCTTCTGCGGCGGCAGGAGCGCGACGCGCTGGACCGCGAGCGGCGCCAGTACGCGGACGAGCTGGAGGCGGCGGAGCAGGCGGCGCGCGAGGAGAGGCAGGCCAAGACGCAGCGCGACCGCGAGGCCATGGATCGCGAGAGGTCGCGGCTCGCCGAGGCGCAGCGCCTGCGCGACCAGGAGGCCCGCCGGCAGGCCGAGGCCGAGCAGGAGCACGAGATGCTCGCCGAGGCCAGGCGGCGGCTGCGCGAGAAGAAGGAGGAGAAGGCGAGGCGCAAGGCCGCCAAGGTGTCCAACAAGGCGGCGGGGAGGCCCGCGGGTGGGCCTGTCAACGGCGTGGTCCTCGTCCCGGGCGATTATGTCGCTGGCGGGGAGGCGGACAAGCAGTACTGGGAGCTTGTGTGCGACAAGCTGCGCGCTGTGCAGGCTGCCCGAGACGCGGCAAAACAGGCGGATGCCCCGCCGGAGAGCGTGCGCGATGCAGAGGCCAAGGTGCACGAGGCGAGGCGGCGGATCGCCCTGGCTGAGGATACGTTTCGACAGCAGACGGCGGCTTGAGCGGGAGATGGATGTTGTTTTATGCCAAAAAAGGTGAATAGTATAATGATACCCTGTCTTTTTAACTCTATCTAATTTTCTTCTTCTTGCCCATGTAGCTTGCTTGCTTGCTTGTCTGCCTGTTTGGTTTACGGCTCCTCATCCAACCGCAGTACTTTGACGGCATTTCCTCCCATGATGGCCGCTGCGGTCGACGACCCCTCACCTACAGCCTTGTCAACGGCCTCGGCATTCATGCTGACGCTCTCCCACTTGCCCTGCTCATCCGACGTCAGCGGCGGGAAGAAGGGGTGGTCCGTGCCGAACATGAGCCTATCGGCGCCGCTGGCGTCGATGGCAGCCTTGAGACCAACCTCGGAGTACACCACGGCGTCGAGGTAGACCTGCTCGCGCAGGACATCCCAGACGGTGCGCCTCCCCTTGCCCACCTTGCCCTCGGCGACGAGCTGCCCGTCGTGCAGCACGCAGCTCTCGATGCGACCGGCCAGGAAGGGCAGCGTGCCGCCGCTGTGGGCGAGGATCATGCGCAGGGCGGGCACCCGGTCGAACACGCCAGCGAGGTACATGCGTGCGACGGCGATGGTGGTCTCCATGGGGAACCCGAGCGCCAGGGGCAGCACGTGGCCGTACTCGGCGCTCGCGCGCGGGCCCCACACCTCGTTGGGCAGGCCGTAGTGCGGATGCAAGAAGACGGGCAGCCCCGCCGCGGCGAGCGCCTCGAGCACGGGCACCAGGTCCGGATCGTCCAGCCCCTTGCCCAGCCCGGTTGTCCCGAGGATGACGCCCCGGCAGTAGGCCAGGCCGGAGACGTGCTCGACCGCCGCGCGCACCGTCGCCAGCGGCGCGGTCAGCGGCAGGGTCGCGAAGAAGAAGAGTCGGCCGGGGTGCGAGGCGCACATGGCGGAGAACTCTGCGTTGACGGACGCGGCTGTCGGACCGGACTCGCTGGCGTCCAGGAAGTCGAGCCACGGGTTCGCTAGTGATACCACTGACGTGTCGATGCTGTGTGTGTCCATGAAGTGCAGCTTCTGTGCGACAGAGGCGTAGTGCGACGTCAGTGGTCGGCCGGGGAGCTTCTTCTTGGAGGCGGCATCTCCCGACGAGGAGGAGGCTTCCTCGAGGGATGGGACTTCTGCCTCGAGAAGGATGAGTCGCGGGTCTGGCGACTGCGGGAATGTCCGGACTAGAGGGATTGTCGTGCGCGACTCGAGGATCTTGATGTACGAGGGGGGGTACATGTGCGTGTGGATGTCGACGATGCGCCGCTTGGGCGTGGGAGACGACATGGCTGCGGACTTGATGTTTCAGGCAATGGACAAAAGAGTGTTTGGTCTTGCAAAGAAGCAGTATTGCTCTGTAGTAGCAGCAGAAATGAGAGTGTCTGCCGAACTCGGCCGAACCCAATTGCACACGAATCAACAAAGGTATCGTTTACGAGTTGGAGTATACGAGCTGGTCTTGGCTGGGGATTAACCCCGCCTTGTTATCACCGTTATCTTGACCAAGGTTGGAAGGTTGGAGGAGGGGTGCATGACGCTGTATCACGTCGGTATCTCTGCGTCGCAAACTCTACGGCCATCTACATATCTAGTACCGCGGCGTGCATCTTATCTGTATCTGGCGGGGTATTGGATCTTTTGGTGCAACCATGGCGCATCACTATCGCTTAGATGCCGACGTATATCATACGAGGGAGGGGAATGGCACATGAATACTCCATTGACCATTTCATGATTGCATCTCACCTTGCCTACTAGCCATAGCCGACAGCATTTCTATTTACACACATCACCATAAACATCACCACTGTCAGTCAACAGCAATAACGCAATGTCTTCCGAAACGGCCGTCAGCCAAGAGGGGCTCAGCATCCCAGCAAGTCACTTCCTGTTGACCCAATCCATTGGACTTCTACTATATTAATAGTGATATGAGTACTAATACCGACCCCAGCTCATCGACTTCTCCAAGTTCCTCCACGGCACCCCCTCGGAGCGCAAGCAGACGGCCGACGCCATCCTCTCGGGCTTCCAGTCCGCCGGCTTCATCTATCTGCGCAACCACGACCTGCCCCCGCAGCTGGTGCAGCACATCTTCCGCCGCTCGGCCGACTTCTTCGCCCAGGACGAGCCGGCCAAGCAGACCGTCTGCTGGACCACCCCGCAGGCCAACAGGGGTTACTCGGCCCCCGGGCGCGAGAAGGTCTCCCAGCTCACGAACGTGAGCGACGTGGACAAGGTGCGTGCCACGGTGCCCGACATCAAGGAGAGCTACGAGATTGGTCGCGAGGGGGAGGCCGGCCACCCGAACCAGTGGCCCGCGGAGGACGCCGACACGACTACTAGCACTGGTGGCCAGAAGAAGCTTGTTGCGGGTTTCCGTTCCGACATGCTTCGCTTCTTTGACGCCTGCAAGGACATGCACGTCGAGGTCATGCGCGCTATCGCCGTGGGCATGGGCCTTGACGAGACCTTCTTCGACCACTTCGTCGACGTGGGGGACAACACGCTGCGGCTTCTGCACTACCCGGCTGTTGACTCGGATACGTGGGAGCTCAAGCCTGATACGGTCCGGGCGGGAGAGCATAGCGTATGTTCATGTCCAATGCCCCCCTTCGTGTGAGAATCTGCAATGGTGATGCTTGTGTCTGACTGACTGCCAGGACTACGGATCCATCACTCTCCTCTTCCAGGACAACCGCGGAGGTCTGCAGGTCAAGAGTCCGACGGGCAAATTTGTCGATGCCACGCCCATCGAGGGCACCGTCGTGGTCAACGCCGGAGACCTGCTCTCCCGGTGGAGCAACGACACCATCAAGAGCACTATCCACCGTGTTGTCGAGCCGCCACGCAAGGAAGGTGTTCAGTATCCGCCGCGATACAGCATTGCGTAAGTACATACTGCCCTTCGGCCTTGGCAGCTGACTGACTGACACGCGGCAGATACTTTTGCAACCCCAACTTCAAAGACTTGATCGAGGCTCTCCCTGGGACGTTTGCCTCGGAGGAGGAGAAGAAGTACCAGGGTATCACGAGCGGCGACTATCTCGTCCAGAGACTGACTGCCACGTATTAGCAGACGTAGTGTCAATAGTAGAGTCCGAGATATGTGTCTGTATTTTGTACATGTAGTTCCTGTGCCTGTAGCTCTCCGTGAGATGTGTCTTTTGAAACTAGTAAATCATGGCCAGCATATGGAAATGGACAGTATAAGTATCTGTCTTTGGGGTCAAGATGATGTACATGGTGATTGATGGAAGTGACCCCAACACTTACATGTATACACACTCAACACTCAACCAAGCTGAGGTGATCCACGTACATGCATGTATTCGTTGAATCCGTCGGCCAAGTTCTTGCTTGCCCTCTCGGTCTCCTAAATAGCCCGCCGGTGGAATTCCAAATTCGTAAGCACTCTACAACTATACTGGTAATACTAAGATATCAATACTTGTTGAATAAAAGTTGGGGTATCCGAGTATTACTTACTAGTAGTTTATCTGCCTCCGGGGTAGATCATGACCAAAAGTGGAGCACGCGGCCCACGATTGGAAGGAAAGCTGTGTCGGTGGCAGCTTCACACATTCCAGGTCCAACTCCAGCTGGCAGCTGCTTACTGACAGACAGCTCCTCGTACCTGCCCTACCGCGCCGTACCCGCCCTTGCCCTTTGTACGGAGTAGAGCTTCCCTTTTCTCCCACCATCACCACCAGTGCATCGCATCGCCTTTCCTAATTGTTTCTTCCTATACCCCCTACAATTCCACTCGTTATCCCATCTAAACGACCTAACGATAGAAGATATCATCATCATGGCTCCTCGCGCAGCACAAAAAACCCCCGCCGGCGGCAGCAAGCCCCCCAGGCCCTCGTCGCCTGTCAAGAACGCCTACCTGGTCCTGTACAACGGCCTGTCCGCCGCCGCGTGGTCCGTCGTGCTCTACCGCACTGTCACCATTGCCCTCGAGCAGGACCCCAAGTTTGTCCACATTGGCGTCGGCGAGTGGACCAAGTGGACGCAGACCGGAGCTCTTCTCGAGGTTCTGCACTCTCTGCTGGGTACGCACACACTCCTCACACTCCCAAGCTCCAAGCTCCAAGAGCTCCAAGCTCCAAGAGCTCCAAGCTCGGCAAGGAGGACATTTGACTAACTGACGGGATCATCTCCCTCGGCTTTATAGGTGTCGTTCGTGCTCCCCTCCTCACGACCATCATGCAGGTCGCCTCGCGCATCCTCCTCGTCTGGGGCATCGTCCACCCCTTCCCCCAGGTCGCTCTCTCGACAAACTTCTACTCGTCCATGCTTGTCGCCTGGTCCGTCACCGAGGTGATCCGGTACTCCTTCTTCGCCAGCTCCCTCAGTGTCGGCACCCCGAGCTTCCTCACCTGGCTGCGCTACAACACCTTCTTCGTCCTCTACCCCCTCGGCATCACCAGCGAGTGCGCCCTCATCTGGTATGCGACGGGGCCGGCCGGTCAGCTTAACCCGCTTTTCCAGTGGGCTCTGTACGCCATTCTCGCCATCTACGTTCCTGGTAAGTATATAGACATACACAGCATCAGCACTCCCTCCCTTCCTTGGGTCCGTCCCAGCTAACAATACATCTTCAGGCTCCTACACTCTGTACACGTACATGATGAAGCAGCGTGGTAAGGTCATGCGCGACCTCAAGGCTAAGAAGCAGTAAATCAGCACCACCGAACCCTCGCCTCAATACCACCTCTCCTCGGACCCTTGCCCTTGCCTTCGACAAAATATTCTCCCTGGCTTGGATCGAGCCTCCCTGGCTTGATAGCTCATAAAATCATGATGTCACGCCGATCCGTCTTGTACGATAGCAGAAACAAATAGAAACCTATAATACTAATATTAAACAAACAACCCGTCATGATGCGTGCAAAGTGCAAACTCGAAAGTCGTGCATGTTCCCAGAAACGCCCGTCGCAAGACATTACAGCAGGTCTTCCTGCTCCTGCGGTGCCACCGCGTCGACACTGCTCTCGTACCAGTCATTTCGCGACCACTCCGCGATGAAGTCCCTCGCGTCCCTCGCCAGCGTCTCGTACCCGTTATTCTTGGATTCTTCAAACATGGCTATCAACAAGTTAGTCGTCATGCACAGCACGGTGTACATCAACACGAGCAGAGCAGAGCAAGCAAGGGAAAGGAAACTCACACATATGCGCCACCGTCTCATCCGTCGCCCTGTCATTCACAGCAGCCTTCCAGTCGCCCGCGCCCGCCGCCGCCGCACTCTTGGGCAGGTTGCAAAACGTCCTCTGGCTGCCGAGCAGGGTGCCCGCCACTCCCGCGTCGACCGAAGGAGCCCTCCCGCCGAGCCGGGTATACAGGTTGGCGAAGCCGACGTCCATGTCGTGCCGCAGCCTGGCCATACAGGCGAGTCGCTTCTTGAGCTCCTCGCCACGGGCGAGGCAGCCCACAAACTCGAGGTGGGACGACGCCCACCCCCACCCCTGGCTGATGTCGTCGCGCTTGAGCCACGCGGCTGCCCCGCCGGCTGCCACCGCTCCCGCCGCGCCCACGCCCACGGCGACCTTGGCCCATTTGCCCCATCCACCGCCGCCGCCGCCGGCAGCCGGCAGCGCGCCCGCAGACTTGGTGGCGGCCGCGGTGGCCGCAGCCCCGGCACCGCCACCCCATAGGCCGCTGAGCTGGGAGATGGTCGCTGCGGCGGTCTGGTAGTGGCCCTCTGCGCCGTGGGCGACGACGCCCGGCGAGATGCCCAGGAAGGGCGTGTCAAAGGCCAGAACGCCCTGGACGTACGGGAACATGAGGGAGCTGAGGTTCAGACCGCCCTCGGGGTCCTTGTGCGTGCCGTCCTCGTCCGAGTAGATGGGCTCCTCGGACGTCAGGGCGATGGCCGTCTCGGCGGCCACGATGCCCCCCATCGAGTGGCCTATCAGTATTGTCCGGACGGACGGGTCCACCGTTGGCGAGGCCGTGCCTGCCTCTACCTCCATGTCTATCACGTGGTCTTCTAGCCTGGAGCTCAATCAGTATTTTCGTCCGCTTGATACTGCTTGTATGCTTTGTGTGGCAGAACGGACTGCTCGGAAGCGCCGAGACGGAGGGACGATGAGAAAACGTACCACGTGCGAAACCGGCTCACCGTGTCACCTAGGCTGCCTCGCGTCTCGTACCGCGGATACACCAGGAACCGCACATTCACCTTGGGCAGGCTCTCGGCCACCAGGTCCCGGAGGTGCTTGGCGAAGCGGTAGTCGTCGCCAAAGGTGTCCTCGTCACCCTAGGATTCGCCACAACGACGCAGTCAGTTTAGTTCTGTAGCGCTTCTTAATTCATTACGGGGGGGCAGCAACATACCTTGAACCCGTGGATGAAACATAGCAGCAGCGTCTTTTTCATGATCGCAAGCTTGGCAACTTGTGGTGTTGATGCGCAAGAGTTGTTGACTGGTAATGGCTGGTCAAGTGGCGCATTCGCCTGACATTTACATGCTGCAAGTCACATGCGCGTACTCTACTCCATACTTCCCGTACTGTTGACAGCCACGGCGAATGTACTCCAATTCCGAGCCAAGGCCCCACACATTCAAGGCACATATCAATAATGATAGTTTTAACCAGCTCCGCATCTATTAGAGTACATTTTGTAGATACAATTCTAGGCATGTGGGAAAAGTAAGCCAGACTCTCTCTCCTCTTCTTCCTCTGCAGGCCACCCCCTTCTAGAACTCCGTCCACCGTAGTCGATGACGGCACTCCTGGAAGCTCCCCTCATCCCGACGTTTGCCATGTTTCCCATCCTCACGCCGTGCCCAGAGTTACAACAGTGGTGTGTGAACCGCCAAGATCGCAAAAATGATATAAAACGCCCCAAACGGCCGAAAGGCAAACAAAAAAAAGAGATAAAAGGGAAACAAGGAATAAGAAGGAATAACAAAAGGTTTGAATGAATCCAATAGGTCCGCTCTCTGTCCTCCAGGTTGTACACCACCTCTGCGCTCTCTTTTTTTTGTCCGTTTATTGATATTTTTTTGGTGTCGTGATTATGACCGAGATATTCATTCCTCGTCGTCACTCTGAGGCGCCGTGCTGGTGTTGCCAGCCTCGGCCTTGGAGCTGCTCGAAATGAGCTTGATGCGGGTCCCGCTGGGCTGGGGCGTCTCGCCGCCGCCCGATGGTGCCACCGACGATGCCTTGTCGTCCTTCTCGCCCTCCTCGAGACTCTGGAGCTCGGGGTTGGCATCAAGAAGTTGTTGGTACTTCTTCTTGAAGGCGTTCTGTTTCGCAGGTTAGTGTCTGCCCATGTCCATCTATCGAGTCGGGATGAGAAAACTTACGCTAATGACCGTTGCATCCTGGTACAGGATACTGCTGTCCTCGTTGAACGTCTGGCAGTTGCTGATCATCAGATCAATGTCCTTGCGCATGGCGCTCAGACTGTTGTACTGCTCCTTCTTGATACGCGTCTGGATCTGGTTCATGCATATCGGGTTCTGGATGACGATGTAGTAGTCGGGGAAGTCGCGCTTCGGCGGCAGCTTGATGAAGGGCCCGATGATCAGGCGCCTGCCAAGGTCCGATTCGTCGTCTCCAGGAGGAGGGTCGTCCTTGTCGGGCACGATGTCTACCTCCAGTACCATCAGAGTGTCGTACAGCGAGCGCAGGGTCTTCTGCAGAATCTGGCGCTGCTGGGGGCTGACCCCGGTAAGAGCGGCGGCGGCAGCCGCGGCCCCGTTGAGGCTGGCCTTGCTAGGACGACCTAGGGGACCGCGTCGCTTCTTTGCCGGAGGCTCCTCGTCTCCATCCTCCGCCTTGCGCTTCTCGTTCTTGCTGCCGGGCTTGCGACCACGCTTCTTCGGCGTCTCGACCTCCTCGGTACTAGCGCGGCTAGCCGGCGGCGAATCGTCATCGTCACCTGCCCTCTTGACCCGGTTGGTCTCACGCCTGTCCTTCCTGGCCTGCTTGCGGGCGGCTGCAGCCTCCGGTGAATCGTCATCGTCGTCGACTGCCATCAGCCACTGCTCTTCCGTCAGGCCGTCGTCGTACTTGACCTTGGTGCGCTCACGGGCACCACGGCCAAGGACCACCTCCTCCGTCTCCTCCAAAGCGTCGTTGTCATCGGTCATGTAGATCTCGGGAAGCTCGTTCTCCTGAATCAAGCGAGGTTTACTACCGGCCTTGCGTCCGTATGCCGGATCGCGAGAGCGCTCCTCGTCGAGTTTCTGGAAAACAACCAGCTCATCATCGCTACGCGCCAGCATGAGGTTGAGCTCCTCGTCCTCGAGCTCCTCCTGGTCGGCAGACTCGGTCATTTCCGCAGTCTCCAGCAGCGTCCGGAGCATGGCGTCACGATCCGTCTCTGAAGACTTGTTGTCGAAGCGACCAGCCTGGATGACCTTGCCGTCCATGTCCAACTTGAACCTGGCACGCTCGAGAATCTTCTCCTCGACCGAGTTGGATGTGATGAGACGAAGGATACGCACCTCGTTCTTCTGGCCGATACGGTGAGCACGATCCTGGGCCTGCAAATCCTGGTGAGGGTTCCAATCGGAGTCGTAGATGATGACAGTGTCGGCCGTCTGCAGGTTGAGACCTAGACCACCGGCACGAGTCGACAGCAGGAACATAAAGTACTTGGAGTCGGGGGCGTTGAACTCGCGGAGCAGGTCAGAACGCTCGTCAGACTTGGTGGTACCGTCCAGACGGAGGTACTCAAGGCCACGGTAGCGCAGGTAGTCCTCCATGATATCCATAATGGCTGTCATCTGAAAGAACATGAGGACACGATGGCCGGTGGCCTTATACTTGGGCAGGATGCGGTCGAGCAGCTCAAACTTTCCGGCCGATCGCCACAACAGGTCGTTGCTGACGTTCATGGGGTTCATGACATTCTCAACCACGTCAAACACAAACGGATGGTTGCAGAGCTTGCGCAGCTGCATAATCATGTTGCTCAGACCACGAGCACTGGTCTTGCCACCCTTGCCATCGCTGACAATGAGCCTGTTGTGGGTCGTCATCTGCTTGTGCAGACGCGACTGCAGAGCCGAGAACTTGCACTTGATGACCTTCTCCGTCTTGTCGGGCAGATCCTTTTCGACATCCTTCTTGAGACGACGCAGCAGGAAGGGCCGAAGCACCTTGTGCAGACGGCGAATGACGAGAATCTGCTCTTCTTCCGTGAGCTCCATCTTGTCCTGACCACCGGTGTTGGCAAAGGGCGTGTTGAACCATTCGTCGAACGTCGACACCGACTTAAAAATGTTGGGGAGCACAAAGTTGAGCATGGCCCACAGCTCGGCAAGGTTGTTCTGCAGAGGGGTACCGGTAAGAATGAGGCGGAAACGGGTCGAGTAGTAGTTGGAGATGGTGGCGCTGAGCTTGGAGTTGGTGTTCTTCATGCGGTGACCCTCGTCGATGATCATGTGGAACCACTTGATCTTGCTCAGGATGGGGCGGTCCTTGATGATGTACTCGTACGTCGTCAGGAGCACCTGGAAATCGCCGCGGCGAATCTTGTCCTGCTGCGTCTTTCGTGCGTTGGGCGGTCCCTTGTACACGACGCGGTTCACCGAAGGAGCCCACTTCTCGAACTCCAAGTTCCAGTTGGTTAGCGTACTGAGAGGCACGATAACCAGGTAAGGACCGGGCTGCTTCTTGCGCTCGATAAGGTATGTGATTAGACTGATGGTCTGGATCGTCTTTCCGAGACCCATTTCGTCGGCAAGGATACCGTTGAGGTTGTTGTTGTAGAGCGAAATCATCCACTGGAGACCCTTGATCTGGTACTCCTTGAGAGTACCTCCGACCAAGATGTTGGCCTGCTCTGTGACCTCTTCGCGGACGCGATGCGCCACGGCGTAGTAGTCAATCTTCTTGTTGCTGCTCTCGTCCTCGGGCTCGCTCTCCTCCTCAGCCACCATGGTGTCGCCGTACTTCTCAGCCGCCTGTCGCTGCTGAGTCTTAACAGAGGACGCGAGCTGGTGCAGGAAACCGTCGGTCTGGCGGAGCAGGTGGGTGATACGGGTATCCTTGGCCTGGTCGAGCAGCTTGAGGTAGGCCTCCTCGTCGTTGGCCTTGAGGGCCTGGAGACGCTGCTTGGCGGTACGCTCGATACGCTTCTGCTCCTCCTTCTCGATGTTGAAGTGCTGGGCGTACATGAGACGGCTGAGCTTGTGGAATTTGGTCTTCTGCGACTGAGCGGCGTCGTGGATCTCGGTCCTGTGGTTGGTGATGGCGTGGAGGAAGTCAATGTGCTTCTTCTTCTCGCGGTGCTCACGAGCATCGCGCTGCTGCTTCTCGAGCTTCTCGGTGATGCGAGCCTCGCGGACGCTCTGCTTCTTCATGCGCCTGTAGTTGCTGCGGTTCGTCGTCATGGCGAGGTTGTCGTAGTGCAGCATCTGGCGACCGAGGCGCTCCCGCAGGGCGCGCTGCTTGGCGTACAGGCCAAGGCTCTTCATCTCGATGATGGCCTTCCGCTTTAGTGTATCCTCGGTCTCGACGTTCTCCTTAGTCGAGTCCCAGTGGGAAATGTTGGCAGGGAGGCCCTTGAGCTCGTTGTAGCGCTGACTCATGCGGTTGAAGACAACCACTTCCCTCTCGTATCGTAGGTGGTCAAAGTCGATTCCAGTAGGGAAGATACCAGGGACGAACCAGCGGTTCTTCCTTTGCGAGTGGTCGAGGTATTTGATGGAGGGTCGGACCATGCTGTCGTAGGGCGACTTGACCGTCTTGTAGGTGTGCGGCTTGGTGGCGTTGGCATCAGCGTCCGAAGTCCCAGCAGCCTTGGCCTCATCCTGAACCTGCTGCCCAGGCTTCACCGAGGCCGAAGCGACTAACGAAGCAGCTTGGCGCTTCTGGCGCTGGTTGAAGATGGCCTGCTGCAGCGGAGCAGAGATGCCGGCATTCTTGCCCAAGAGCTTAAAGGCCTGGATCTGCTGCCTGAGGAGCTGAAGTTGCTGCTGGGAGAATTGACTTGTAGGAGAGCCAAGAGGGGGAGCGCCGGCAGTCGGGGTAGCCACGCCGCCCTTAGTCGACGTTGGCGTGTTAACCTGGTTCGGGTTGGGCTGCGGCGTGCCATGCTGAGGGCGGGCCTGGGGGGTTCCATTCACAGCGCCATTGGCTGCTGTCTGCTGCTGTTGCTGCTGCTGCTGCTGCTGCTGGAGGTACTGTTGTTGCTTCGTGCGCATATGGTGTTGCTGTTGGAAGTTGAGCAAGAACTGCTGTGCCTTCATGAACTCTGGATCGGACGGCGGGACGCCTTGCTCCTTCATCTGCCTCAATTTCTAAAGACAAAGGGGTGTTACTATTGTCATCTGATATCAAAGGAAAAAAAACTAGGTGGCATATTGGACGCGACAAAACGCAGCGATGCACGCGCAAGGGGGTCTGGTCTCTCAACCGAACAAAGTGATGAGAGCTTACCTTAAAGACTTCCTCGGCTTGTTGCTTGGTCACGCTGGCCGGGAACGGCGCACCGGGATGGTGAACCGGGGGGGCCGCTTGCACCGACGCCATGTTGACAAGAAGTTATTGGACCAGACTTGGCTGGGGCGACGTGTAGTCCAATGGATGATCCTAAGATGGGAAAAAGGAAATAAAGAGCGTCGTAGGTTACCGACAGTGCATATCGAGATGGAATCGCAACGGTCGTCAAAGCGTGGCGCGCCCAGGGGGGAGAGTCGACGTGGTGAGCTGATGGGGGCCGGGCTCGAAAAAAATATGGTGTCGCGCAAAGTCGCGTCGGGAGAGAGCGTAATGCGCAAGGCGGGCGGGCTGGAAAAGGCGACGGGGGTTCGTGGGCCGGAGCAGCACGTCGGAATGGCGCGTCGTCGGGAAAGGCGAAATAACGAGAGGGCCGATGGCGAGGATGCGCGGTTGGCAGTAGGTTAAGGAATACAGGTTACAGAGGACAACAGCTGCGTGTTGCTGCTGGTGTGGGTGTGGGGAGGGGGGCCGGCCTGGGAGGGAGGCCGAGGGTGAGAGGGAGAGAGGGAGGGATAGGCCAGGGAGGGCGAAAATCCGAAGTGAGGGAGGTACGGCGTGGTCAAAGAAAAAAAAAGTAGAGGTTTTGGTGCTGGGGCGCGTCGGGAGTGGTGTCGCCGGCACGGGATGGGGTGGGAATCGCGTGCAACACCAATTTGGCGAGGCTTGGAGATGGCTGCCGATGGTTTGAGAGGGGACCAGGCGATTTTTTGGATACGCGCGCGCTTCACCCGGTTTGCCTTGATGATGGGGAGTGGTGAAGACACAAGGACAAGATTCGCCGTGACGGTTGGTGCAGTCGTGATGGCTGCTCCCGCAGTAGATTTCAGCACGGCCCCTGCGCAAATGGCAGACTGTGCGCCTCAGGCATGAGACGCGCTCTCTATTGGTTGCATTGTGCCCTTATATGGAGCCTATTGTCCTATGATTATCTAATACGCCACAATCGCCTTCTTACAAATGCTCCACTCGCGACGCGTTCCCTGCCTCGGTTGGGGCCGCACGTGACCTCTTTGTCCTGGAGGTTCGTCCTACCAACTGTAATGACAAGTTGTTGTCGTGATGTTCAGAGCTCTGTACGCTGTGAATGGTATGGTCGTACTAGTAGTAGTATCATGCGATGCGTGAAACAAAGAAAGACCACATACAGTCTGATCCTTCCCTGCATCATGGGAGGATCCGGGAGCTGCTTGGATGGAGCTCAGTACTACTAGTAGCAGTAGCATGTAGCGTAGCGCTGGTGTAGTACAGGTAGTATTATACCGGAGCCTGTCTTGATCGACACCCACAGCACGCCTCACCTCTTGGCCTTCTTCTTATCCGGCTGGTCCTCGTCGTCACTGAGCTCAGCATACTGCGTAGTGGGCTGAGTCTTGCTCCAGGCCTTTGTAAACATGCGGTCGCCGTCCTTCCCCGCATATTTGAGGAGAGCCTCGCGCGGATCCTCGTGAAGCATGCGCGACAGCGGAATATTCTCCGCAATGTGCTTCTCGTCCGGCTGTGACTTCATGAAGGGTGTCTGCTGCGGCTGCTCGGGCCTTCGGGGGTCCTTTGACTTGCCGGCGGCCTGGCCCCTGTTCTTGGGCATGGCGCCTGGCGTGACGATGGAGTCGCCTGAGAGGCCGAGTGTCTGGTCCATGGTGAACTCGGGGTTGTCGTCGACGTGGCGCTTCTTGGGGGCGCGCGAGACGACGTCGACAGCGCCGCGGCTTGATTTTTGCGGGTTGAACAGCACGCGCGTCTCGCCGTTGGCCGACCCCGTAAGCACCTGGTTGAGCTTGGGGTGCCACTCCACCGTGATGAGCGGTACACCGGGCGTGACGGGCGTGACGTGCTCGGGCTGCAGGTTTCCTGGGTTCAGAATGTGCAGGTCGCCCGTGCCGGAGCCCGTGATGATGCTCGTAGAGTTGGGCGCGTAGCGGATGTTGCTCGTGGGGTAGTGGTCCGACGTGGAGGGATGCGACGCCGTCACGAGCGGCTTGGTGAACTTGCGCGTGTCCCAGAGCTTGACCGTGTCATCGCCGCCCCTCGTCACGACCATCCGACCGTCCGACGAGACGTCGATGCCACCTGTCCAGGTCTGCGGGGTGTGGGCGCCGCGCACCTCGCCAGAGGGTCTCGCAAACGGCCCATTGCCGCCGTACATGACCAGCGAGCCATCGAGCGCGGCTCCCACCAGCAGGTTGCTGCCGCTACCACCGCTCCACGCCACAGCCGTCATCTTGGTGCGCCCTGCCGACCCTGCGGCCTTGGACTTGAAGACGATGACGTCCTTCTGCGACCGCTTGTTGTTGACGTCCCAGATGCGTAGGGTGCTGTCGGTGCCGGCCGTCACGCACAGGTTGCGGTCGCTGGGGTGCCATGCGCCCGTTGTGATCTCCGAAATGTGTCCCTTGGTGTTGTTCATGTCCCGCAGATACATGTCGCCCTTGACGAACTCAGTCAGGACGTCGCCGTCGCGCGATATGATCCGAGCCTGCGGATGCGCCGCTACGCACAGGAAGACGCTTCCCGACAGCGGGTTGAACTGCACGAGGTGCATCGGGTGCGACTCGGACGACTCTGCCTGCTTCCTAACAAACGGGTCCACCGATCGAAAGGCGCGCAGCGTCGTCGGTGTCATGGAGGCAAAGTCGTGCAGGTTGACCTTGCCATCCAGCGACGCCGAGGCGAACCTGCCGCCGGCCGGGTCCAGAGATATCGTCGTCACGGCGCGCTCGTGTGTCTTGAGAATCAATTCGTGGGATATGGGATAGTCGTCGCCGTCGTCCGAATCGTCGGAGTCATCGCTGTCGTCGGAGTCATCGTCGCTGCTGTCGGGCTCTTTCGTTTTCTTGGGCTCCTTTGCAGGTACTTTTCGACGAGTCCGCTCGATCTGCGCCTCGATGTCTGTCTCCTTGGACTTCTTACCAAAGGAGCTTGGCATAAATGACTTTAATGGGTCAGCATCTCCCACTTCAAGACCCTCGACCACAATGTCGTCGTCGGAGCTCATCGTGACAGCCGATGGTGCAGTGTGTGTGATGTGAAAAGGTCAATCTAATGTTGGGGGCGAACAAGTCGGTCGGGGTCTGGAGTTATCTTTCCAGCGGGTTTCGGCTTTTTGGAGGGGCTGACGTGGTGTGGGACCTGCATTCAAGACCCTTGACACACTCCCATCCAACCTTCTTTCCCCCAACATCATCGTTTAGAGTTACAGCCTCTTTCCCATTCCTAGGCATCATTGTTCTTCTCCTTCTATTACCCATGATGTCGCGACATGGATTTGCGCAAATGGGACAAGGCATTGGACTCGATGAGCCTACGATTGCACCAGGTCAACTCCAACTTCAACACCCTCTGTTGAATGCTAACACTACTTTTTCTTTGGTAATTGGAGACACAGATTGCTATGCTTGTATTGAAACAGAAGGAGCACTTTCTATCATGGACAAATTATACGGGGTTTCGATGGGGATCCCATCATCGAGCCTCTTGCTGTAAACATGTTGCGGCGTCATGGAGCAACCTCCCCGATCGGCATCAGATTCCCAGCAGGGCGCCTCGCGCGGGAGAATCAAGCTGGACGGACCAGATGCGATGCTCATTGAGGACAAACATGCGACCGTTGCGACCAAAGCAGAAGTTGGCAGCGCCCCCGTGCACGGTAATCTTCCCCAGAAGCACACCACCAGGCGACCAGACGTTGATGCCATCGCCGCAGCCACTGTAGACGTTGCCAGCAACATCACACTTAATGCCGTCGGGGAATCCCGTATCGGCAAGGGCAAAGAGACGCTTGTTGACGAGAAAGGGCTCTCCATGGTACCGAACAAGGTCAAAAGCATATCTGCGACGTGGGAATTAGTCAGTTAGTTCCTCAAGTTCGAATCTATCAACGAGCAGTATGTCAAGGTCATCTCTTACATGGAAGCAGAACGACTGTGGTCCTTCGAGCCACCATGAAACTGGTCCGTGTCGGTGATGTACACGGTCTTCTCGTCGGGCGAGAAGCAGATGCCGTTGGGCCGACCGAGCCCGTCAGCCACCGCGCGGACGGCCCGCGTCTTTGGGTCATAGCGGTACACGCAGTTGGGCAGGCTGGGTCTGGGCCGGAAGTACTGGTCGAACCCGTAGCACGGGTCCGTGAACCAGACACTCCCATCACTGTGAATGACCACGTCGTTGACAGAGTTGAACGGCCGCCCGAGGAAGCTGGTGACGAGGGGCTCCGTCGTGTACGGGGGGCGGACGTCCATGATCATCAGGCCGCTCGGGTGGGTCTCTGAGCCCTGGGCGCAGAAGAGGATGTGACCGTCGCCGTAGTTAACGCCGCCGTTGCCCATGGCGATGGCATCGCAGGGGATCTCCTCGTGCCGCACGGGCTGCGAGCTGCCGTGGTCTCCGGGGACCACCACCTTGGACACCTGGACGCGTTTCTTGGCGTGCACACCGTCCTTAAACTGTGCGCTCGTGACGAAGAGCTCGTTGGTCTTGTCGATCCACACACCCGCCTCGTGGGCAAAGGGGTAGTCGTCGACCTGGAGCAGGAGCTCAATCGTCGGGTTGTTGCCGATGATCTTGCGGAAGTCGTCGTGGTAGACTTGGAAAGTCTCTTGGGCGTTGGCGTGACACATCTTGCCTTGACTTGGAGATTACAAGACTCCTCGTGGTTTGTATGTTCTGTGAGCAATATGATCCTCGATTAGCAGCTTCAATGACGCGTGTGAATACGTTGGTGTGTGTGCGCGCCAGGTTGGGTTGGCAGCTGTGCTATTCTGCATTGGCATGCATGGAAACAGCGAGTAGTAGCTCTTTGCCACCCTCCTCTTTCCCCGGACGGCCGTCAGCCAACCCTTCCAGGGTCCTCTGCCATGTCCAATGATAGCACAGCAACCTCACAACTAGATTTCGGGAGGTGAAACATCGTGTAACTTACATGGACTGTAGACGAAAAAAACCGGGGGGTTTCTCATGGAATTGTCAGAGGGGTGAGTTCTACTATTTCAACGGCTTCGGGCTGCGTCGGATGACAAGGTGCGGGGAACGAATCCAGAGCGGATCGCCGGATGCATCGGCCAATGTAGCGAGCGGATACGCATAACTCTATACTAATAAGAGAGGAATGTATATAAAAGATCGAGACCCTTGGTTCTCATTTCACAGAAACAACTTCCTACTCTGCCCTCATTCTTTAGCATTATGTACATATTCAAAACCGTTTCCTTCGTGCTGTTCCGCCCAAGCATCACGGCATCGGCCCCGCCCAAGTGCGGGCCCTGGTCAGTTACCCAGGCGGACTAACGGTATAGCGCACCTGCCCTGACCCTGAGTCTGAATCCATCCAGCCGGTTCGTCACCAACTTGTGTCTTTACGGTATGCCCATCTCACAGTAATGTGCTCGTTACTTCCTAGTCTTCTGACTTTCGTTTCCGGGAACCTTCTAGAAGGCTGCCTCTTGGACGCGTGCTCTGCGATAGACGACGGTCTTGGACTGCCTTCACAAGCTCGTCAAAGGCCCTGGTGTCGCCAACCTCGTACTTCTTGGCCATGTTGAGCTCGACGAATGAATCATCGTCATCATTCGCATCAGGGTCCACCGGGGCCTCCGGGCCATAGCCAAACTCCATTTCGCCATCATATTCGTTAACATCAAGCCAGGGGGACGGCAAGAGCCCCGCATCGAACGCAATGTATCTCTGGCAGTTCATCTTGCACCCCACCAAGTCTGGCCGGGCGAATGCTGTGGGTTTCTCGACATAATCAAAGTCAAACTGCGTCAGCAAGGGCATCTCAGTGCGTATCCTGTCAAACAGAGGCTCCCAAGTCCCGTCATAGGTAAATATTCTGTCATCTCCCTCCAGGAAACCGTAGGCACCGGTAGGATGCTCTGTCCAGTCGCCTGTTGGCATATTCAACCTTTCCATATCGTCCTCCGTGGCATGCATGTGGGTAACTATGTGGCACTCGTTGAGGCGTAGTGACCGCAGGGACGCCTTCTGGGCGAGGACCCAGTCGAAGTGGCCGCGGTTGGAGATGATGAAGTTGCCGAGGCTCAGCCTCTCGAGCTTGGGAAAGACGAGGTCCCGCGGGTTGAGGTATGCCGGAGCGGTGCCCCATGGCTCGTCACCGTAAAGTGTCAGCTCCTGGAGCTGCTGAGCGACGGGGGCCAGCCAATGTTGGACCAGGTAGGGGTCAAAGGTTCGGCGTTCGACAACCCAGAAATCCCTATCTGGTCCATGCTCGTTGTACTCTGCTTGGACGAACAAGTGTAACCGGGTAATGTCCTTCATGACGCTCTGGAAGAGGTCGGACCTGGTGAATTCCGGTGTCGGCATGTTCTGCAGGTTCCAGATGGACAATGATGAGACGGTGCTCTGTTGTTGTGGCTGCTCTGCACGCTCGCGTATGGCTTTAAAGACGGCATTGAGAGTGTTGATCCGCGTCTCGGGAACCTCCCACACGCCGGAGAAATGTCTGTCGGACTCAACGCCGCAGCAACGGTCGGAGAAGACGACGCCAACTTCCTCCAAGACGTCCAGCTCCTTTATGCGGTCAACGGCGTTGGTAAAGGCCCGCCATGTGCCTGTTTTCTCCCATTCCTTCCAGACGTCGTAGTCGCGGCCTTCGCGGAGGTCGAAGGGCGCGGTATGAATCTCTACGCGTCGGACGAATTTCCGGACGCGCTCATCGTCAAGCGCCGCGTTCCACTTTGAGAATTCACCGTCTCCGGGGTGGTGCTTCAAGACCACTGTGTGGAAGATGATCGGGTCGGCAACCTCTCCGAATCGCCGGCAGACCGATCGCGCTGCGCGCAAGGACGGGACGTCCTGGTTGGGAACCAGCGCTATGAATGCTTCATAGAGGATGGGATCTCTGCGGAGCACCCAACGTAGCGTGAGATCGAGGATCTTGGTGGGTAACTGGTCGAGCTTCATCGCGCCTGCCAGTTGTTGAATTTCGGTTGCGAGGGGGGGCTCCAAGGCTGGAGGGGAGATGAAAGATGAGAGTTCGATTTCGCTGGTTGAGGGAGACTATAGAGGTTGTGCCCCCATTTTATTTTCTTTTTTGCCATACCGTGCCGTACTTGCTCCTTGCGTATTGGTCGTATTACTATGCTGTTGGCTGTGCTCAATGTTCTTGTTGGTCGTGATGCCAAGCACGCTGCCTGCATGTGGGTACGGAGTGCATGTCAATATTAGCCCCCAACCGTGAATGAAATTCAGGCGACAACATCCTAAGAGTGAAACTGACCCTGAGCGTGAAAATGGTACTCCGTATCCGTGCTTCGTAAAGTTGTACTACTCTGCAATACACTGAAAGATTCCTGGGACAATTTTCAATTAGCCCCGGCATTGGATTGGTCCGTAGTGCCTGCATTCAATGTAAGCCAAACAGCACTGTGTAGAGGAGATGAAATATGATTGGACACTTGTACTTGAGAAAGTTGCATTGGAAACGTGAATGATCAACATTGTCTTTGCCAAAGCATATATGATATTGTATTGTTTATCTCATCTGCTAGGCACTATTTTTTGTAGATATTATATATCTTCGAGCAGCGCTCAATTCCTCATCGCATTGCCCATAACTGGCAACCAACTCGGAAAGGCGCATCAAGATAAACTGAACACGAGCGAACTAATAGGAGAAAAGATAAAGAGAAAGAAATCGGCGTCGGGCCAGACGGCTGGCCACTGCCTAGTTGTTACATGCTTGTTCCGAATCACACAATTTGTTTGCCAGAACTGAATCGCCTCGCATCAGACTCGCATGCTGATGGCGGTGCTCAGTTGGCGCCCATGCCGGCGAAGCACTCTGCCGTACTTTGATTTCAGGCAGTCGCTCTCGACCGGACTCTTGTCGTCAGGGCTGTGAGTGATGGCGCATTTAAGCGCGGAAGGGGAGAGCCTGGAGTGAGAAGATGCGATGTTAGCTTCTGAGTTGGGCAATCATAGTTGAGGAGCGAGGAATATGCTTACCTTGGTGGGCTTGGGGGGAGGGGGAGCGTCACCGCGAGCCTGGTGGGTAGGCTTGGCAGGAGGAGGAGGGGGAGGAGCGTCGCCGCGAGCCTGGTGAGAAGGCTTGGCCGGAGGAGGAGGCGGGGGGGCCTCGCCACGGGCATGGTGGGTAGGCTGAGGAGGAGGGGGAGGAGGAGCCTCACCACGAGCGTGGTGCTTGTCGGTAGGCTGAGGGGGAGGAGGGGGGACGTCCTCACCGCGGGCCTCGTGGGTAGGCTTGGCGGGGGGAGGAGGGGGAGGAGCCTCACCACGAGCGTGGTGGGTAGGCTGAGGAGGAGGGGGAGGAGGAGCCTCGCCACGGGCCTCGTGAGAAGGCTTGGCCGGAGGAGGAGGCGGGGGGGCCTCGCCACGGGCATGGTGGGTAGGCTGAGGAGGAGGGGGAGGAGGAGCCTCACC
>FYEU01000286.1:257807-362282 GCA_900188575.1 Geosmithia putterillii | reverse complement strand
GTTGGTGATGTTGCGTGTAAGTGAACGTGGTGGTGATGAGTAAGGAAAATGTGGGGTACACGTGAAGGTCGCATAATGGGTCGTAACACCCTCCTAAGGGCTATCGTAAGCCTAGAGTCTTTTAGAAGCTTAATAAAGCCTTATACGGCTTAAGGAGATCGCTATTCCTATAGAGCAGATACCTAACGGACTTTCTAAAGAAATATAGATTTAAACTATTAATAGAAGACCCTTATATTATAATAGATAGTAAGATTCTAATATTCTTCTATATAGACGACCTAGTTATCGTATACTATAAACGATACTAAGAGACGTTTAAAGCTATTAAGAAAGCTATCTCGGATACCTATAATATAAAGGAATTAGGACTACTCGAATAGTTCCTTAGCATTAGGATTATTAGGAATAGAGAAAGGAAGGAAATCTTCTTAAACTAAGCTTCCTATATAGATAAGCTTATAACTAATTATAATATAGATAAGTACCTAAGACGTCTACTAACGTCCCTATTAACTAATGAACCTCTTGTCCTATTTAATTAAGTGGCTTCCGAAGCTAATATAAAGTTATTCTAGAAGCTTATTAGTAGCATTATCTATATAGCTATAGTAACTCGAATCGATATATTGCTTATAGCGGTAAGACTAAGCCGATACCTTAAAAACCTATCTCTAACGTATATCGAATAAGCTAAATAGACGATTTTATATAGTTATTATACATAGGACGAATCCCTGCATTTTATATAATCGGAAAAGCCGTTTAAAGTAGCGTCGGACGCGTCTTTTGCGGACGACCTAGCTATAAGGAAATCGTCCTTTAGATATATTATTAAGGCCTTTAGAGGCCCGGTAATATTTAGAGTAGCTAAATAAGATATAGTTATAACGTCTATAACCGAAGCTAAACTCCTAGCCCTATTAATAGCGGTAAAGGAGGTTATTGCTTTTAGACGATTAGCTAAGGAAATCGGTGCTACTATAACCCTTAAATCGGTAGATACGATCTATTGCGATAACGTATAGACGGTTAGACTTATTAATAAGGAAGCGGTAATATTAACGATAAAGCTACGATATATAGATATATATAACTATTAGCTATGCTAAGAAGTGTAAAAGGATAACATTAAGGTTACCTAGATTAGGATAAAAGATATAATTACAGACGGGTTAATAAAACCGTTATAGGGTAGTTAATTAATCGAATAGAAAAGGAAGATAGGGCTTATGCCCCTTCCTACCTAATATATTATTAGCACTAGCGTGGATACGTCTATACTAGTTATAAGGATAAATATAGGGCCCTAAGACGAGGATTTAACCCTTATAGAGTTATATAAACGTTAAAAGACTTAAGGTAGTTACATTACGTTATAACGATTAGGTAACTAACCGATAACGTTAAGGACTTATAGATAGCTTTATAGGTAGTTTTTTTCTATAAAAACGGGTCTATTTAATTAACTATAGTAACGTTAACTAAGGCATCGTAAGAAAAGTTATAAGGACGAATAAATTAATTAATTATACTAGGAAGCGTGGCTATGAAGGCCCGCTTGCTAGAACGGCTCGATGGTCTAGGCCGAAGTCACGACTTCGACCTAAGGGGGTGTGTTACGGATAATTTAGGATTAGAATAGGGACTAGGATTATGTATAGGTACTAGGGACACCGTATAGTACTAATTACTATATAAAGGTGTCTACTTAGAAGTACCTAGACCCCCTAGTTAGTTTAGACACATAATCGTCTAAGACGGGCCAGACAAGTCTGGCCTGCACAAGCGATATAGAGAAGACACACACACATCGGACCCCCCCTATACAATTGGCTCCTCCAACTGCGTGACACAACCATACATGCGCTCCGTACTCGTACTCGTATCTCTCGGTGATAGGGCTGCTGTTGTCTTCTTCCATGTAGACTATATCCATTCATAAACCTGAGTTAAAACGACTTGACTATAGAATTGCGCATCCTCTCTCTGTAGGTGGACTCGGTACTCGGCACTCGGAGTATGTGATATTGAATCTCTCTCGTAGAGTGAGTCTTGATATAATATGAACTGTACAGGTACGAGTAGTACGGAGTGATACTGCACAGACAGTGTTGGCGTGTATTTGCGCTGGTCCGACGGCTGTCAACCACTGCCAATTCCGTTACGAGTACAGCCGCAGTGGAGCTGTCAGACTGGCGAGGCGAGGGTGCGAGGTTGCGAGGGTGTACCAATACGAAGACGCATTGGCAGAGATCGACATATATAATACTTTTTACTCGGCATGTCTTGAGAAGTCTGCGTTGGCCATTTGACGTGACGCTTGTACCCGCGATAGTCCGCACTTACCTTACATGCACCGTAGTTACCAAGGCCTACTAGACTGACAAACTCTTCAATACCAAGGGATTTCAACTTGAAGTCGAATACAATACATAGAGAGTGAGAATACTTGAATACTCATAACCACTCCCGACTCCGTCCGTACTGACCGACTTGTCCACTCGTATTGTCGTAGCGCATACCCTAATACCCTCCAA
Source organism: Geosmithia putterillii (assembly GCA_900188575.1). NCBI lineage: Eukaryota > Fungi > Ascomycota > Sordariomycetes > Hypocreales > Bionectriaceae > Geosmithia > Geosmithia putterillii. The sequence continues at coordinate 359,742 of FYEU01000286.1, read as the reverse complement.
CCCAACAAGCATTCGAATCCTTCAGTGGAGCCATGCAAATGCACGACTGCGGAGCGGGCACCACACGGCACTCACGGCCATGGCCACGGGCTCAATTAAAGCCGGGCGCCACCATCTCATCTCAACTTGGCATACCACACACATGCTCTGTCTGCATACAGCGTACAGCCCGTGTTGCCATGCTCCCATCCTGCCATGCCCATGCCCATGCCCATGCTGTGCCCATGCCATGCTGTGCTCCATACTCGTGCAGCAAGTCAGGATTCAAGAGGGGTAAAGGCAGCGCTCTGCCCTGCCTAGTGAAGGGGATGTTCACATCCCCAGTCTCTAGTCCCTGAATATAATGGCATTGTCCCCTCTGTCCGATCCACATTGTCGGCTGTCGTTCTTGTCCTGCTCGCATTGTCCATCTGACAGTGTCCGTCTCGCGTGGTCCTACTTGTCGCATCGTCCGTCTGTCCGTGTATAATACCAAAGGACCCATTGACCATCAGCATGGCCCAGGCCCATCCAGAGAAAGAGGCAGCGGCCTACTCCGACCTCCCGGAAGTCTCCCCAACATACGACCACCCCCCACCATTCACATACCTAGGCGAAAAGGTCATCGCACCAGGAACAGCACCACACGAACATCCCCAGGTGTTCACCCCGACCCCGATCCGAGACCTACCCGAGGCTGTTGACCCTACTCCTCCTCCTCCTCCTTCTCCTTCGACAGGTCCAAAGCCATGGTGGAAGCGCCGAGTGGTTCTCATAGTCGTGGCCGCTGTGGTGGTCGCCGGCGTGGTGGCTGGTATAGCTGCTGGGGTGGTGACTTCGCGAAACAACAAGTATGCGCTCCCCCATCCACATACATGTACATCTATCCATCAACGCATCACTGACACTCTCAGACACAGCGACAATGCTTCTTCAAGCTCTAGCACCGCATCATCAACAGCCTCAGCCCCCTTCGGCACCCCAACAACCTTTGCATCCTCCTCCCTGCCCACCTCCTCCTGCCGCGACACCGTCTGTCCCGGCATGATCGCCACGGCATCCCCCTCCGACGAGGAGACAATGCTGTTCATGCGCGGCGCCGACTCCGCCCTGTGGTATCGCACCCTGCACGCCCAGAGTGGCTGGTCGACCGACTGGCTCAGCCTGGGAGGCAGCTTCCTCAGCCAGCCGACCGCGGCGTCGGTCCGCGACGGGCGCGTCGACGTCTTCGCCGTGTGGCGCAACCAGACCGTCATGACCAAGTCGTTCCAGGGCGGGGAGTGGTCCTCCGACTGGACCGGGCTGGGCGAGTCGTGCTCGTCGCAGCCCGTCGCCGCCTCCTACGGCACCGACAAGATGAGCATTCTGTGCGCCAACGCCGATGAGCACGCCCTGTTGAAATACTACAAGGGCCGGTGGGGGCCCTCGGCGACGGGGTGGCAGCAGCTCGGCGGGGAGCTGTCGGGCACACCGGCCCTCGACTCGGGCGACACTGACAGGGTCGACGTCGCGGCCTTTGGGCGCACCCTCTTCAGCGGCGCCCAGCACGACAACGAGTCCGTCCACGGCATGATGTACACGCACTACATTGACGGTGAGTGGATCAACTGGGCGGCCAACTGGGGGGATTTCAGGGGTGATCCGGCCGTTCTGTCCCTGTCGGCGGACGACGCCGAGTACTTTGGCGTCTCGGCCGATGGCGAACTGTGGACGAATGCCTACACGGGCAGCAGCAGCAGCAGCAGTTCCAGTAGCAGCGGCAGCAGGGTCGTCAAGGCCAGGGACACACGGCCGACCAATCTGCCCGACAACTACACCACGCCCGAGAACCTAGGCGGCCAGCTCGAGTCGTCGCCTATCGCTCTGTCCCTCAACGACACACGCATCGATGTTCTCGCCGTCGGCAAGGACGACAAGCTCAAGCACAAGGCCAGAGTGGGCGACACGTGGGCCGACGCCTGGGAGGATCTGGGCGGGTATTTCAACAGTGCGCCTGCCGCCTGGGTGAATGGCACCAGCGTTGTCGTCTTTGGTCTTGGGCCGAATGGGACGCTCGTGCACGGCGTGTTTGACGTCGGCGATGCGTTGGAGTGGGGTTCTGGCAAGTGGTTCTCGGATGGAGGGTCCTTTGACGACGGGTGGTTTGGGCTCGACTCGTGATTGCCGACTAGACTTTTGTTTTTGTCAGTTTTCTTGACTTGTTCATTAGCACATAGATAATACCCTCATGATAGAATGTACGACTTATACAGGCACTTGGTCATATTCAACGCAGTGTCGGAACCATCACAACTCGGTGTGGAGCAGCATCGTCAACTTGCTCAGCCCAGCGGTGAGGCAGAACACGGACAGTATGGCCCGGATCTGCAACGCGCATGTGCAAGTACAGCTGCCCGTTAGACCAAGTATCATTTTCCAACATCTCAATGGTACCGCGACCAAGACATGTAGCGAGACATCATCCTCGTATGCGGCATTCGTCGGAACCTCGGGCGGAACAATATCGGGTCTGGGCCTGCCGCATTGCACGCCGTCGCTCTCAGCAGGATATCTGCAAACTGTGGACGGCAGCCCAGTAGCCCATCTGTTAAACGTACCACAGGAGTCCTCGTTGCGTGCGCGGGCGCGTGTGTAAGTGTGAGTGAATGAGCGTGTGTGTATGTGTGTGTCCATCCTTTATTGCACAAGAAGCCGAGGTATGTCTTCCATCTATCGATCTCTTCATACTGAAGTGAAACATGAATATGGGACGAAAAGTAAAAAAGCCAAAACAAACAAGAAAAAAAACGCCGAGACTAAGTGGACAACCATGCACGTCTCTCCCGTTACGCTGATCCCAAAAAGACGCCGAAACAAAGAGGGTGGGACAAAAAAATCGGACCAAGATAAAACAAGCGTTTCATACCCGTGATATCAAGGTCGACGCCGCCGCCAAATAAAAAAAGATGAGCTTTTCCCCTAATGCATGCCGATTTGGCATGACGGGAGCTTCTAGAAGAAGAAGAGAAAAAAGAAGTGGAATAAAACGCCGTCGTAGATTCGAAATCGCAATCGTGTACGTAGAGGGGACTAGGATCGTCCAGTCCACCTCCGTATCTTCTCGGAAGACGACCCGGTTACTGCGCTCTGCGATGCGTTGGATGCATCTGTTGGGGCTCCTGGTGCGCCCGGGGCGCCCGGGGCGCCTGGTGCACCGCCGGCGACGACACCGCCCTCGGGGTTGCCCGCGTTCTTGAGGTTGTACTTTTGCTGCTCCTTGCGGCGGAGGTAGCGTCGGCGGAAGATGCAGGCACCCACCCAGATGAGTGCGATGGCGACGACCAGGACGATGAGCATGACGACCCACTGCCAGTGATTGTCGAGCCAGCTGCCCCCGTTGCCGGTGTTCTTCCTGCTAGACGACGAGGTGGAGTCGCCGTCTGTGTTGGTCGAGGTGCTCGAGGCCGCGTTGTCGTTGTCGTCGACGCTGCACATGCTCCGGAACCAGTCGACGACCGAGGTGAGCTGAGCGCCGGAGCAGACGTCGTCGCAGACGCCTGTCGTGGCCGTAGATAGGGCGGCGACGCGCGTGTCGAGGCAGAAGCACGACTGGTAACCCGTCAGGCCGGCCTCGGTGGGCACGGCGGGCGGCACACAGGCACCATTGGCGTCGTAGAGGGGACCGCAGCCGACAGCGCAAGAGGGCAGGATCTGGGTGTTGGTGAAGGGCACGATGGTTGTGCTTGGGACGGCTGGGTGGTCATGTTAGCGGTTGATACTCGTATCTCTCTCTCCACTCTCGTCTCGCATCTCTGTTTTCCCCCAATATCCAAGCTCTTTCTGATCATTCTCTCTTATCCCCCTTCTTCTTCCCTTGCTTCTTGTGTCCTCTCCCAACGTACCCATTGTGAATGTGTATGTGACGTATACTCGTCAAGTTGGGTGATTGCGCCGATCAATGGGGTGGTCTAGACAGGGATTCAAAGTATGCGATGACCCAGGGCGTGCGACCAAGCAGGGTTGAGCAGTCGGTCGAAGCGAAACGAAGCGATCAAAAAATAATCGAGGTCGAAAAAAACGAGAGGCGAAAAGTTGGCTCAGAAGAGAAAAAAAAAAAAGACTCGGGCGGCGTAGCGTAGCGGTTGGTGTGGTGTGTCGTCGTTGGTGTGGGAGCGAGAGCGACCAGGGATCTTTCAATGTCCGAGACAGCCGGCTGAGATTGCGAGTGAGCGTGGCGAGGAGCGAGTTATCGTCGGATGGGATGGCGGCGACGATGAAGGAAGGATTCACGGTCGGCGATGGTCGTCGGTCGTGGGGGAGAAGAAAGGACGAGGAGGAGGAAGAGGAGGAGAAGATGGGGAGGGGAATACGAGAAAGAGAGAGAGAGGGAAGGAGCAATGTTGGTAGTGGTGATGGATGGATGCGGACAGACGGGCTCAGACTTGGCCCAGAACTGGAATGGCCAACGCCAGCGCCAACGGACAAAATACGCACAACTAGCAAGTCTGTACGGAGTACATACGAGTAGTACGAGTAGTACGAGTTGCTGTAGTGTAGTACTCCGTATTACTCGTACCGATTCCGGTATTGTGGTGCTGAGAGGTACTTTGCTGATAGATACGAGTACATTGGGAGGGCGGCTGGAGGGCGGCTGGCCGGGTACCCTGTCACGTGGGAGTGTTAGTGCACATGGTGTGCTGGCAGTGGCGGTCGCTAACACGCGGATACAGCGATCACCAGTGTCCACTTTGCCTTGCTGGGTTCCTTGGCGTGCTTGGCAAAGTCTTGACCCGGTGCCGATTTATCCAAGGTACGAGTACTCCGTGGGTACTTGCTCCGTACAGCGCGCCAGTACGAGTATCGGGGTATTCTTAGGTCTTGACTCTCTCTGGGGCCGCACGCTGCAGGTAGCAGTAATATTACGGCAAGACGGAGTACGAGGATTAAGCACCGCCGCGGCCATATTAAGCTAAAAATGCTAAACCACGCCCCAGATTCACTCAACTCATCACTCTTCAGGGCTCACTCACTCTTGTCTCTCCAGTCCTGCATCTCTGCCTGCCCGCCCTCTCAGGCTCGCATACATGCATGCATAAACACGAAGCATCATCACCAATACCATGTTTGTGAGTATGAGTACTCCGTATACCTGTGAGTATCATCTCACTCCCTTGCCTACACTTTAATCCACGGTTCAGTTGCCAGCTCACCTCACCTCACCTCACTCTCACTCTCAGTCCCTTGCTTTGGCAGGTAGCAGCACCTGGGTCACATGTCTCCACTTTCCGCTTGCGCTGCATTCAGGTCCCCGCCCACCCGCCGTATTCCATGCAAAGAGAGTCAGCAGGTATTACGAGCGGAAATACTTTTATTATTTGCCTGTACTCCGTACTCACAAATACCTGGGACTCCTCGTCCTTGGTGAGTGACCGAGTGAGGGGTGCTGCTGTGCTAGACTGATTGCCAAGGAAATATCTGAACTTGGCTGGAATCCCAAGCATGCGCCTGACCTGACCTGACTGACCTACAGTCTACGAGTGCTCATTCATTCTCGTATTCCACTAAGTACAGAGTATTACGGAGTACGGAGTACAAGCACAAATAATATCGGCCCATGAGACTATCTGTACGCTCTGACTTGACTTGGTTGGCTTGCCTTGGCCGCCTTGGCTGGGTTGGCAAACTTGGCTGGGGGTGGCGCAGCAGGGGGACCGATGGGAAATCCGAAAAAAGAGACCTGCAAGACCCTGGCGGACCTGCCTAGCACTGGCCCGATTGCACGCTATTTGCTCGTACTTATTACTCTGTCGTTGTTGTTGGTGCTGGGTCTGTATTACTGCAGCGAGCATTGCATTATTACGAGGCATCTCATAATACCACGCGGATTGCGGATTGCGGATTGCGGGCGTGTGTGTTATGAACCCGAACCATTCGCACTTTGTTCGTATTCCTCGCGCCCCGAGTGCGTGGATTATGCTACCAGTAAAATGCATCCGTATTCTGCATCTTGATCGGACCTTGTGCCTGGATTCGTTCTGGCTCTATGCCATGTTTATCCATTCAGCCACCCTTCATTTCCACTTTACACTTTGCATACTCCGGACTCCGGACTTTACCATCCATTATCCATCTGTTTGGATGCCTCTTGTACGGAGTACTTATAGTCAATACTCCATCTCGTATAATACTAAGGCTACTAGGTAATAGGTACAGAGCAGTAGGCACTGAATGTCTCGCGTCAGTCGGCTTTTGGTACAGTCCGTCTTACTCATTCATTCTTTGCTCCTTCCCAACATGGTCAAAATGAAATCCCAAGTGAAATTGCCCTCTTGAATTCTCGAATCCTTATGTAATCTCACCGCACTCACCTCACTCACTTTATCCATACTTACTGAGTACTCTCAAACCCAAACAAAACAAAGCGCACGTCCCACGCCCGTGTCCCATGTCCCACGCACGTCCTCCCTCTACGGAGCAGCTGTCTCAGTCTCGCGCGTCCCTCTCATGCCTTGCAATTTCACCCTGATCCACGCCGGGGACTCTGCTATTACCGCCCAGGAATACTCCGCGCACTCACTACACTCACTACACTCCTTGGCTCCGTACTCGTACGAGCCCCTCCCCCCAGTGTTCCCGGGTACGAGCACCGTCATCATGCGAACCCCTACTAATAAGTAGCCTACCTACGCGTAACGTCAAGCAATGAACCCTTGTGCCTTGGTCCCTCTCCAATGTCCATCCTTTCCATCCGACGCCCATTCCCGCCCTGTAGCCGCCCGGCCCCCGGTATCGCTACCCGCACAAGGAGCTTCATCCTGGCCATTGTCCTGGGGGGTTCAATGTCATCAGCCCCACGTGCAGTCAATCATCTTGAGGCTTGACGTCTTGACGCCTTCCATTATTATCTGTACATGTACCCTGCATCAAACTACTCCGTAGTAGCAATTGCGTTCTACTTCCGCAAATGCATCCATCGTCAACTACCTATCTCTAGCATACCCTGGACGCACGTTTGGACTACTGTATTAGAGGGCGAACATCTATCACTAAACGTCGTTATACCGTGTGTAGCTTGCAAGGCCTTTATGATTGAAGCCTGACGTTAAAGAGGAGGCGAAAGAAATTTTTTCTTCAAGCTTGATCGAGTGGTTGGTATCAACCCGATTTACCAAGGCTTAAGGTGTCCCACAACAATGTGTCGACAGGACGGTTTCTTGTGTCATTCAATTTCTCCTACGTCCCTACATCACTCTATTCAATTCATGCATACCTTCAACAGTGTCCCCATCTTCGATATTGTCTAGAGTACATGCACCTTACCTCGACAAGACTGAAGAGGAGTCAAGTATACACAATCACCTTCTAATGACTTCTAACACTAATACGTCGTTCAACTGGCTGGAGACTTTGGATTCGACGTCTCCTATCTAAACCCTCTGGGAGAGCATATCATATCCTGAGGAAGGAGGCCCATGTCCCCAAGCTTGCCATACACAAAGCGTGCGAATTGACATCGAGTTTCATCCTCAAAAACCTCATCAGGGGCCACAGAACACGGGTAGCGAAACGACATGATATGACTGGGACATTGCAAAGCGAAAACAATAACTCAAAATAGCAGCATGCGCTTGCAAGTGCTGTGCCACCTTGCTGTTATCCACCGCGCCACGTACGACTCGCTTGATCAAGGTAAAAAGTATTACTCCGTAGACCTACACAGCAGCTCGTGGAGATCGACGCGCTATATCGGGCCATGCCAAACGTTCAGTGTCCCCCCGTTGACCATCATGGCGAAGAGGGAAAAAAAGGGGCGGTGGATGCGCATCGTCCATCGTGTCCAATCGCGTATTTTACGCAACTGGATCGCTCAACGACACTCGATGTACATCGAGTAAGTACATGGCGTCTCGTGGGCTCGCACTCGCAACCACATGTATATATCATTGCTACCGGAATGGCACAGCCTACATGGCCTCAATCTTAGCATCTATCTGTCTGCGGAGGCAGTTTCGTGCGCCTTGTTCAATGACGAAACTATGGAGAACTTCCATAAAGCCATCCATGGCGACTCATTTCGCGAATGCGTAAATACGCCAGGGGCAATGCGAAAATTGCTGTTTGGAGATACATCTGGTTATATATCCATGGCTGCGTGCTTCATGTCGAGGATTGAGAGAGTATTCTTGCCATTGTCTTCTCTTTGCCTCTTCACCTCGTTGCAGTATCTACGATCTGAAGTATTGACCTCGAGCACATCCTAGCGTCGTGCTGCACTTACACGCCATCATGCGGTATGTTACCTCTTGCGAAGCCTTCAACTGCAACAGACCGTCTAACTAACTATCCTTGGTTCGCAGTCTTTTTCCCTGGCTGTATATGGCCCTGGGGGCTTCAGCTTCGGCGCTCAACGCAACCGAATGCGTCACCGACGATGACGGAGCCATGCTCGTCACGCCCAACTGCACCGACCCAGACTACAACGTCCCCATTGTCGACAGCGAGGTGGACAAGACGACTCCTGTCCCCCACCGCCTGGTATCTGGCCGCTTCAACGGCACAGCCGTCGACTTCAAAATCTACCTCACCCCCCGCGAGCAGTGGGACGGCCGCTTCTTCCAGATCATGTACCCGACGCAGAACTCCACGGCCGACGACAACGCCATCACGTTTGGCGTGGAGAGCGGCGCCTACACGGTCCAGGCCTCAGGGACCACGGGCTTCCGGGCCGATGCCGCCGTGGCCAAGTACGCACGCAAGGTGGCAAGCGACTACTACAACGTCACCAGCCACATCTACGGCTACATCTACGGCGGCAGCGGCGGCTCCCTCAAGACCATCGGGGCTGCGGAGAAGTCATTTGGCGTCTGGGACGGGTGCAACACGCTTATCCAGGGCACGCCCGTGTCGATTCCGTACGACTGGGCCATCCGCCATTTCGGCGGGTTTGCCATCCAGAACGCGACGGCGGCGGTGAACGCCACGATCCAGCCCGGTGGCAACGGCGAGCCCGAGTCGGTCCTCAACCAGTTCCAGAGTGGCGTCTTCGAAGAGGTGTCCAGGCTCGGTGTCTCCAAGCGTTCCTGGGAGAACTGGAGCGGTATCATGGGGAACCGCACCCAGGGACTGCAGACGCTCAAGGATATCGCTATTCCCCTGGTGCAGCAGGCGGACCCTACCTATGCGGATGATTTCTGGTCTGAGGATGGATATGCCGGCAGTGGAGACGACGCTCTGGGTCAGAGTTTCCGCAAGGCCCTCTTCCAGTTCAACAGCACCATCCAGACGGCCACTGCTGGCGAGGACGGGAAGACGTCCGAATTCGTTCTGGAGAATGTACCCGCCAACGCAGGCAACATCACCGGACTGGGCTTCTCCGTCGTTGTCAACGGATCCGCCCAGCCCTTCTCCGGGATGCTCCATGCCGACACGCGCACCGTCTACATTCTGTCCGGCGCTACGGATGAAGTCCTCGAGGGCCTTGTCGAGGGAGCCACAGTGCAGACAGACAACCGCTGGTGGTTGGCCATGCACACCTACCATCGCCACCAGCTCCCGGACGTGGAGGACGGGTACTACGCGTACGACTTTCTCCGTAATGCGACGGGTGACCCCCTGTACCCCCAACGTTCCTTCGTGCTCGGACCGACCATCACCAAGAGCACCACGGGTGGGAGCACGCATTCCGGCAACATCACCATGAAGCTCATTGTCATGGATACGCTCCTCGACTACGACGCTTTCCCCTGGCAGGCAGATTGGTACAAGGGCCGGGTCAACCAATCCAAGGGCAGCCTCGACGACTATCGCCTGTACTACTCGGCCAATGCAGAGCACAACATGGGCCCTGTCGGTGTTCCCTACGGCGCCCGTGTCGTCGATTTCACAGGCATCTACCAGCAGCACCTGCGTGACCTGGCTGCCTGGGTAGAGAAGGGTGTCGAGCCGCCGACGGTCACCAACTACACTGTCAACGACGCGCAGATCGAGGTCCCGGAGGCGGTGGAGCAGCGCCACGGAATCCAGCCGGTGGTGTACCTCGAGGTTGGCGGAGCGAACACAAAAGAAGTCCAGGTGGCTGCGGGAGAGTCTGTTCGCTTCAGTATCACCGGTCGGGTACCTGATGCCGTTGGGAGCATAGTCAGAGTCGAGTTCGACCCCCTCGGCGTGGCTGATTTCACGAAGCAGGATGTCCCGGTTGACGGCGAGGTCCACTCACAGGTCTCGCATGTGTACTCGGAGCCTGGTGTCTATCTCGCCAGCGCTCGTGTTGCGTCTGAGCGCAACGGGAACACAACAACAGAGGTCGCCCTGGCATTGAATGTGGACCGTGTCAAGGTCGTTGTCAACTGAGCCGGGAAAGACACCAAACATACACAACGTCACTCATTTCATACTTGAGCTTTCAGTATACATAGATAGATTCCTTTTGTACATATAACTAGTCTAGGGCTCCGAGACATTGATGGCTCTCGTCGAGAGTGTCCCATCAAACATACATGTAATAATACAAGAAGACTCGCCCAACCACATAAACCTGACGTTTTATGAGGTACTTGCAGAAGCTGACCGATCCCTCGCTTCCATATAGCGTATGGGCCACGATGCCCATGGGCGACAAGAGGGCTCAATGTCCATGGCCTCGCGTATGACATGGGCGGCCCAGCCCTCCAAGAACCAATACCGGTCCAGGGTTTTTAGCAAAACCGCCAGGTGAACGAGTATGAGCAACGCTATGGGTTCATGCCCATTCACACATTCGACAAAAGCATCCTGGACTTGATACACCCACGAGAAGATGAGCTCCATCCTGCCCTGGAGATCCACCGGTGCGTGACAGTGTTTGGGAAAGGTAGATTCGTACGATGCTCGCAACACGCCAAGCTCATGTCTGTACATATCGCGAAGGGTCTCGTCTTTACGGATATCGATCAGATCCGACAGCTCATTGATCGATGCCCTCCAGTCCTCGAGATGCCCGGGCGGAAGTTGGGGCTGTGGCGGTGGCGGGTCGTCGTCACCGTTAGGAACAGGCATGTAGGGCGCCAAGATGCCCGAAAATATGCTCGGCCAGCCTGTCGTCGAGACGACGAGCCTCACGCCGCGGATGAGGGACAGCCACGACACGTGGCCATCGGGGGCCACCAGGAGCAGGTTGCCCGGGCTGGGCCCCTTGGCAAATTCTATCAAGCACACGAGCATGGCCGTCACGTACAGGGCAGGCCCGTCGCTGGTACATGTATTTAGACTCTGCAGGAGGTCCCTGGCGGACCGCAACGCGGCCGTCATGTGCTGCTCGGCAAGGTCAAGCATCCTGGGGGTGTCGGGGGGATTGGTCCGAGCGAGATGGTACGCGGAGAAGGCGAGGATGAGGTCGAGGATGCCCGGATATCGGAAGCTGAGCTGTGGCATGCCCACGCTCCAGAAGCCGTTCTCGTTGTCGACAGTCTTGGTCGTGCTGGTCACATAGTGGTGGAACAGCTCCATGTCGTCGATGCTGAAGGCACGGGCACGGGCAAGGGCATGGGGACCTTCATCCACTGGGGATGACGGTCTCGGGCTCTCACCAACAGAACCCGAGCTCGCCCTCGTCTGTTCAGACCATGTTGCCCACTTGTTGGACCTTGGTCGGCCTCTGCGAGTGCCTGTCGACTCGGAAGACGGTGATACGGTTGGTGATGGCTGCTGCTGCTGGGAGATGGGCGAGAAGTCGCATGGGACACCAAAGCGCACGCAGCTCTGGCATTGTGGCTTGGTCTCGTCGCACTGATAAGATCAATTACATGTAAGTACATGTACATACATATTCCAGTAGAAAAGAGGCAACTCTACATCGCCAGCCAGCCAGCCACAAGGGGGGAGAGGGGACTAACCTTGACTTTACGCCTCCTGCATGTCCGGCACCCCAGACGGGATTTCTTGTGTTCACGCATCCTTGCCCGAGCCGAGCGCGAGGAGATGTCCCAACTCCTTCAACCGCCGCCTCTCTGGGCAAGTCGTGATGGTCATGTGACAGAGGTTGTCTCTTCCAAGCATCGCCCCCCCAATTCCAAAAAAAATGTTAGAACAGCGGCGATAGTTTCCAATGTTCCAATGACGATGAAATGTCAAGTCTGAGATAGGCCAGGCCATTACAAGTATGACTAGCCAACAGGGCAAAAAATAGAAATGTGGAGTGAGTGTGCTCGCATTTGCAGCATGGAGACGGCGTCTCCACAAGTTGGCAGATAATTCTCGGTTCAGATGCGTAAATGTTCTGATTCGACGGAACTGCCGAGACAGGTGGGCCGCGGACCACATATTGGGCGAAGCCCGTACTATCTCGTACTTGCTCCGTATGAGGCTGGCCATGGACAAAGGGTCTTGTCTGGATTGTGGCCCCTTTCTCGCATTCAAATGACTACTACCACGACGTACGCGTACGCAAGTTGGTCAACGGTTTTGTACATGGTGTATAAGTAGTGTGTGATGATGGAGACTGGAGATATTTAACTTGGGTCCAGCCCTGCTCAAGACGAACCCACGAATTCATAGCGTTCTCCTTCTCAACTCTCAACTTACATGATTCTTCCCTTTGTCTATTCCTGCGATACCTTCCATCTGTTGTTCACCTCGGCCATATCGATATCAATAAACACCCAGCAACTCTCGCCCAAATCCAAATCCGAACGCCATCATGGGTAACTCCACGGAGGGCTACGCTCCCTTCGATCTCTACCCCTACAATCCTTCCCAACCGGCCGCTTTTGCATACGTCGCCATGTTCGGCATCGTTGCTCTCCTCCATATCGCAGCCATGATCCCCTACCGGTGTTTTTTCCCGTTTCCTCTCGTCATCGGATGTGGGCGTAAGTCAACATATCTAAACCTCTCCCATCCTCGTCGATGCCTATTCTCTCTTCGAGGTAGCAACAAAGGACATATATCTGTCGTGTGATTCTAACTGAATTGCATCTCCAGTCGAGGCCGGCGGCTACTACTTCCGATCGCAATCCCACGACGACGTGCGGAAGACACTTCCATTCATCATCCAGAACCTCTTGATCCTCGCCTCGCCCCCCTTTCTGGCCGCCACAATCTTCATGTCCCCCCGCCGAATTGCCCGCTTCCTCGGATTCGAAGACCTGGTTGCCATGCCGCGACTGGCATCCAAGCTCTTCGTCATCGTGGATGTCGCCTGCCTCGCCACCCAGGTAGCCGGAGCCATCATGTCCGGCAGCGAAGACGCAACCCAGGCCAAGCAGGGTCAGACAACCATCCAGGTCGGGTTGATCATCCAGATCATCTCCTTCACGGTCTTTGGCGCCATCTGGACGGGGATTCTGCATCGGCGCATGCGAGCCGTGGCGGACACCCTCAACGGACAGGGCCTGCTCGGACATGTCCGCTGGCAGCGCTACTTCCTTGCTCTGTACAGCATCAGCATCCTCTTCATCATCCGGAGCATCACGCGCATGGTCGAGTACAGTCAGGGAAGCGACGGGGAACTCCTCTCGTCCGAAGCCTACTTGTATGTCCTGGACGCGACCGTCATGCTGGTCATCACCGTCATCTTCCTCGTTATGCACCCTGGGAGAGTCCACTACAAGGCCAGGATGATGCTGAAGAAGGGATATGGGTACCCGGAGGAGGAGGAAGTCCACTTACAAGGCACGGCCCAATCCAGAATCGAGTAGAGGCACTCCACTTGACCCTTCTTGCATGTACTAGGTACATGTACGAAGTAATAGTGCTCCGTACTCCTAAGGTACGGATACTCATCATGCATGTATACATGTACTACTAGTAGTAGTGCGCCCAGATCGTCAGTAGCTAGACACTCTTTTCATATCAGCCGTCAATAGAAATATCAGAATGCACTAAAAAGGATTTACCGGAGGTGCTTGATATCGTCAACTCTCCATATGTGTTTACCGATCAAACTGGCCGGTGGGTTTGTCGTCGGCACGTGATCTGAGCTGCAAAAGATCGGTGCGTGGACCTTTCCCGATATCGCTATCCGGCATGAACCATTCTTCACTACATATGTACTCTGTGTAATACTCCAGTCTGTGCCTGTACGTACGTCCGCCCTGGCGCTTAATCTGACCTCTATCATGCATCGCCAGCCTGTCTGGAATCTTGGCAGTATCTATTATTGAGCATTTCCCCTTTGCATGCAGATTGAACCCACCAACTGCACTTGACGGAAAGCCTCATCAATCTGCACTATGGGAGCAAACACCATTCCGCAGCTCGGCTCTCCCCTATAGTACCTGCTGACGTCGACTCACCATTTACTACTAAGTAGTAGGGAGTACTAGCATTGTTGAACTTGCCTTGGAGAATAGAAATTGCCGGCTGTTAACCACGTCCATCTCAAGCAGGAGAACATAATGGTGCTAATGATGCGTTGCGGGCGCGTGTGACCTATAGTGACACAGAAATACCGTGAATCTCATGGGAAACTGTCACTGGCAAGCAGATATCAACAGCTGCCAAGATCACAAGCCAAACGCGACATGGCAGGACTGAGTCTGAGAAATCCGCCTTGTCCTCTCACCTCACCCTCACCTCACCCTCACCTCTAGAAACTTACTCTGCCCTCTCTTCGAATGCGTGAATCAGCACCCCCATTCTCCCGAGAGTTTGGGTAGATATAAAAAGAGAGGGATCGGGGAGGAAGGAGCCATCATCCATGCTTGGTCGTACTGACCCTGGAATCCGGAGCTGTACGACAACCCATCCGCCCCGATAACCCAGCATGGCGTATCCCTATTTCCCAAACGACATGGACGTACAGATGCACGACGCCTTCGCACATGGTGCCCGCAATCCCATGCCTACCCGGGTAGAGCTTTGGGCCCAGGCCAGCGGGGGCCCCGATGACGACCCCCCCGATGGCATGCCTCCCCCGCCTGCCTTCTGCGACGACATCTTCATGTCCACGGGCCCCTCTCTCACATCGTCCGACACGATCAACCACCAGCTAGGGCAGTGGATGTGTGATCGTGGCATTCCGCCCGAGTTCACATCCGCCGTGGCGTCCCTCTCGCCCGCAGCCCGCAAGCTCTTCCCCGGCCCCTTCACCAGCGACCGAACCAGCCGGCTAGCCGTGCTCTTCACCACCAACGACATCGATATGCTGGTGCACCTGGCCTGGCATTGGGACTCGATCGACGAACAGGACGAGCTAATCGACTACGTGCGCGACGATCCGAAGCTGCTCTGGAAGGGTCCCGTTCACGACGACTCCTTGGCGTGGCTGGGCATCCCCATGGCGCAGGGCGTTACCAACGCCCTCCACGGGGGTATGAAGAAGCGCCTCGACAATTTCTACCACTTCCTCGACCTCCGCGCCTTCCTGGGCAAAGGCAGCACCCACATCGACTGGTGGCTGCCCTCCACCTTTGAGTACCTCCGCTCACGCGGCCTGACCGAGGAACAAGGCCGGGCTGCCATGGCCGAGGGCCACCGCCTGTTCCTCCTCTGCGGGGGCCACGACAACCTGATTCCCTTCCTGCCGCTCGAGACGGCCCACGACTACGCCGACCCCATTTCGGGTGAGAGGGTCACGGCTGCAGAGGCCGTGCGCGACATCAGCCTCGCTGACGCGGCGCGCGTGGGCCACATGATGCGTCGCCAGCTGGGCCCCTCGGCCTGCAAGCTCGGGTATGACTTCCTGGGACTGATGGTGTATGATGAGCCACGGTTGGGGCTGGTTGAATGCCTGCTGGCAAGCCACTGCACCGACATTGACATGTCCAATGCGTCCCTCATGTTGGATGGGCAGGTGTTCCAGTGGATATACCCCGACGGAGTCGCTCCTAGGGAGTGTCCTTGCGACGAGAGGCATGTGCGTATGGCGGCCACGGATATGGACTTTCAGATTCGGATGGATCCATGAATCGCAGAGTGTAATGAGACATGAATAGCACGAATAGCATGAATAGCATGAATAATAGCTTTGATTTCGCAAGTGTAGCTATACGTCTACGTTGGCAGTGCCAGGCTTCAATGGTGTGAGAGAGCAGAGGAGAATCATGTGAAGATGATGAAATGCGGCCAAGTGCGAGGTGGGAATGGCGGCCACTAGTGCCGTGCTGCATGCCGCTGTAGAAGCGCCAAATGGTCCACTGTACCACTGCGCCATGGGCCATTACAGGCGCCTCCGGCACATCTTCCAGGGGCTGAGCGCTGCCTGCTGCTGCCCAAAACACGTGCACGCAGGCACAGTCATCAATGGATACGTCACCGCAGTCCAGCTCAGGTCCCGCCACTCGGCATCCCATTCGAAACCGCTTCCGATCCCGAACTGCTTCACACCGTGCATGCCCTCCATTTCAACCTTTTCAACACACAGACACACACAAACCCACGCACGCACGCACGCACACACAACACCGCGACACACACCCTTTTTGCTCATGCCGCGCATGCACAAGGGTTGTCGCCATGTTTAACCCCGGCGACAACGACACCTGCGATGCCCAGGAGTACATCCGCCCGGCCTCCAAGACGACAAAGGACCTGGGCATCCAGCTCATCTTGTCGCTCATCATTGGCGTCTCGGCCTTGGTGACGTTTTGTGTGCGTCAGGCCGAAAGGGACAGACAGGGACAATGGATGCTGACAGACCAACTACTAGATACTTCGTCCGAGATGGCCATTTCTGTACGCCTCGCGCAAGAGGCGCCTCGAACCCAAGATCACGCTGCCGAGCCTGTCGAATACATTCATGGGATGGATACCTAGGCTGTTTAGGGTCACGGAGCAGGAGGTCCTGGCTGCGGCGGGACTGGATGCATTTGTGGTATGCATCACTCGTCTTCTTCCAAGACCTCGAAACCCAAGCAAGACCTTGGTACCCAAGACATTGTACTGACCATGGCAGTTCCTCAACTTCTTCAAAATGGCCATTCGCCTCTTCGCCATCATGGCCTTGTTTGCGACCCTCGTCCTCCTCCCCATCAACAACAAATACCGCGACTTCCGACTCTCATTTGGTGGCAACGGGACCAACGGCGGCGGCAACGACTCGGACGAGATCGACCTCTGGGGTGGCCTGCACCCGACGACGCTACCGCTGCACGACAGCATAGGCCACGGCGGTCACGACGACAAGGATCACAGCCGCGACAGGCCATACCTCTGGGCCTACGTCATCTTCACCTACTTCTTCGTCGGGCTGACGCTCTACTTCATCAACTGGGAGACGTTCCGCATCATCCGCCTGCGCCAAAATTACCTGGGCCTGCAGTCCACGGTGACGGACCGCACGTTCCGCCTGACGGGCATACCGTCCGACCTGAGGGATGAGGACAAGATCAAGCAGCTGATCGAGAATCTCGAGATTGGCAACGTCGAAAAGGTCATGCTCTGCCGCGACTGGAAAGAGGTGGATGAGCTTGTGGAGCAGCGCGACAGGGCCCTACGCCGGCTCGAGAAGTCGTGGGCTCGTCTGCTGAGGATCCAGGCCAGCAATGCCAAGGCGGAATCTGGACAACAACAGCAGAATGGGGATAACGGCACAGCTTCCAACGGCGACGTAACCGATGCCGATGAGGAAGCTGGTGGCAATCACGAGAATGGCCGACTGCTCCAAGACGATGACGAATCCGAGCGTCCGGCCGTGCCCGACTCGCAGCGACCGACAGTGACCATCTACTATGGGCCTCTTAAGCTGCGGTCCAAGAAGATTGACGCCATCGACTACTACGAGGAGAAGCTGCGTCGTCTGGACGAAAAGGTGGTGGTGGCCCGAGAGCGCGAGTACACACCCACAGACATGGCGCTGGTGACGATGGACTCGGTGGCGTCGTGCCAGATGCTGATCCAGGCGCGCATCGACCCGCGGCCGGGCAAGCTGCTAACCAAGCCTACGCCCGCGCCGGCTGACCTGGTGTGGAAGAACACGTACGCAGTGCGCGGGGTGCGGCGACTCAAGTCGTGGTCCATCACCATCTTCATCACTTTCTTGACGCTGCTGTGGATCTTCCCGACGGCCTTCATCGCCTCGTGGCTCAGTATCTGCACGGTCAAGAAGGTGGCGCCCACGCTTTGGCTTTGGCTGAATAGTCACACGCTCATCTACTCGCTGCTGCAGAACGGTGTTCCCACGCTGGTGGTGTCGTTGCTTAACGTGGCGGTGCCGTATCTGTACGACTGGCTGTCGAACCGGCAGGGTATGATCTCGCAGGGAGACGTCGAGCTGTCGGTCATCAGCAAGAACTTCTTCTTCACCTTCTTCAACACCTTCTTCGTGTTTGCCGTATCTCGCACGGGCTTCGACTTCTGGAGCACACTGCAGGAGCTGCTCAAGGACACGAGCAAGATCCCCGCCGCAATCTTTGCCGATGTGGAGGAGCTGTCCGTCTTCTACATATCCTTCATCATGCTCCAGGGCATCGGCCTGATGCCCTTTCGCATTCTCGAGGTCGGCAGCGTGCTGCTGTACCCCTTCTCGCGGCTCATGTCGGCCACACCGCGCGACTTTGTCGAGCTGCGCGAGCCGCCCACCTTCCAGTACGGGTTCTACCTGCCCACCGCGCTGCTCGTCTTCAACCTCTGCCTCATATACAGCATCCTCCGCATGGGTTTCCTCATGCTCATCTTCGGCACCATCTACTTCGCCCTTGGCTACTTTGCCTTCAAGTACATGCTCCTCTACGCCATGGGCCAGCCGCAGCACGCCACCGGTGGCGCGTGGCGCATCATCTGCTACCGCATCCTCATCGGCCTCTTGGTGTTCCAGGTCGTCATGGTGGGACAGATTGCCTCCCTCAAGGGCTTCGTCCAGTCCATCTTCATTATCCCTCTGATCCCCTTCACCGTCTGGTACAGCTACTACTACAACCAGCGCTTCGAGCCGCTCACAAAGTACATTGCCCTCCGGGCGATACAGGCCGATGAGGAGGCCCGGAGGCATCCGGAGAATGATGCCGTGTTTGAGGATGATCGCATGGATGATGAGAGTGCCATCAGGCCTTCGCAAGTCGTCTTCCGGAGGGGTAGTACCCTCGACGAATACAGGGAGCAGGGCCTGACGTTTGTTAACCCGAGTTTGGTTGTCCCGTAAGTTTCTTCCCGCCTTGACCTTTTGTCACTTACTCTCATCGCCCTATCGGTGGAATAATCCCCTTACTGACTCCATCTAGCCTCCAACGTCCTTGGATTCACAAGGACCAACCGCCGCTGGTACAAGATGATCAGTCGGACACGACCGACGAGACGCCCCGGCTCATCATCCCCGGGTCCGACGCGTCGCTGGGGATCGGAGACGAAAACGTGTGGAGGGATGCGAGAGATGGAGCGGCCTAGAATACGGGCCATGTCTATGAACAGTAAAAGGAATAGGCAGAACATGTTGAAGGATTGTATGGATGCCGATACACACGATATATCTCCTCGTTTTCGTTCTCGTTTGCGTCTTTGTTTTTGTTTCCTGGATAATTTGCATGATCATTGCTACAGAATACCCCACTAGATTTGTTGAGGAAGGTCTTTTTTGTCGTCGTTGTTGTTGTTGTTGTTGTTGCTCCTTACGAATATGATTTATTGTCATGATGGTGCGTTGTGGAAGGAGCGTCCTCGCTGGGCACCTTCTGCCGCGTTCTGCGTTCTTGCGACATATTATGTGTTTGGGATTCTATCGTCTTCTTTCTTGGACATCATCCGCCTCCACTATCCTAATTTACTCCCTAGAGAGCATCATTCCTCCTCTTGTGTTTGTCCCTAATTGATGAGTCCTGTCCTGTTCACTATCCGTTGACATTATTACCGATATATTCGATATTTCTCACACCTTCACATACAAACAATAAAACACAATGCAAAACACGAAAGACATGATGGAGAAGTCCAACCAACATCCCGCCGGCGAAATAAAGACGCAGACATTCGCAGATGGATCTCAGAGGGAGAGTGCACAGTCCAACTTGGCTGGCTTGCAATCACCACAGGGTAAGTTTTCTACACGTGCATTCATTTCTGAGGGTGGGTGGTGATGGCGAGGACTGGTTGACTGACGGTGGACCCCTGCCAAGGTGCTGCGGCTCTGCCTACCGAATTGATACATCACATCTATTTCCGTCTACCGCCTGTCGACTTTGACGCCGCTCGAAAGACATGCCATTCGTGGTTCGACGCCAGCATCAATCGACATGTCCTCCAACACATGATCAGGCGAGGTGGCTGGTGGAGAAGTGTCTCAGACATGCTCGGGTCTCCATACGACAGAGCGGCGGAGAGGCAAGAAGAGGATGATGACTTGGCCATCATGAGCGGATGGCTGTCCAGAGAGTGTGCGCTCGCCAACCCTGTGCCCGGCGCCTTCTCCGAGGTGGGCTTCACGGACTTCAGCCAGCTCTCGTCCCCCCACCTGAGGCTTGGCATGGTTCTCAACAGCGCCAGCTTCACTGTCAGCCTCTGTGGGAGGTTTCTTTTGGCGGCGTTGGGCAAGGCGGTGTATGTGTACGAGATGAACCATGTGTGTTCGAGAGACGACAGCAGCAGCAGCAACAGCAGCAGATGGACGGCACCTCCTCCACAGAAGCAAGAGGGCTTACCGCTGGGCGTGTTGCGACCCGTCACGCTGATTATATGTGACCGACAGGTGCTCTCATGCAGCATGGACACGTCCAAGGGCCGCAACTCGGTGGCTATCCTGATGGAGGGCCGTCTGGGATTCGTGTGCGACATACTGCCGGAGAGGCTCGGAATGCCAGCGTCGGACTCCTACGGCTATGCATGGCCCGACATGGCGGTCCATGAGCTGATACGAGAGACAGAAGGAGAGTCATCTCGCTCTCACATGTGCATCTGTCGCGTGGAGCCAGTGACAAGAGCACCAGCAGTCGAGACCAGTGCGGCGTCGGTCTACAGGAGCATCTGCTTCCCAGACGACCCACCCAGGTCTGTGGCCCTTCACCCGCAGCGACACTGCGTCGCGTTTGGCTGCTCGGGCGGCATAGAGTTGTACTGGACGGACGCCGTGAGAGGGACCCATTTGAGTCGATGGTTCTCACTCGCGAGTCCTAGTGACTATCTCTACTTCATGCCTCCCCGCCAAGGCATAGATACGCCCAAGAGGTTAAGGCTTATTGGCTCCGCTATGGCGCTGGAATCTCCCGAGGAAACGTTTGGCAACATTATCCATGGCCTAAACCCTACCATCTTTGGAGCGAGAAGTGCCTCCACCCTGCCGCTCGCCGGGGCCAGCAGTTCTTCCTCGTCGTCCCCCTCCCAAGCACCACCGGGGACGAGACCTGGCCAACAAGGTTTTCCAGATGCTGCCGTTACAGGGCATATTGCAGGTACTGCACCTGCTGCGCCGCGGATGAGGAGTCTGCTCAATCAAGGCCAGCCACACCAAAGTCTATCGACGCCCATGACGTCAAGAGACGTTTACCACTATCGCGCTGTACCGTTGAGTGACGGCCATCACATTCTCTTCACTGACCCTTGGTCCGGGAACCTTTGCCTAGGGACGGATGCACCTGTAGGATCTCTGACGCGCCTCGTGCGCAAGGTTTGGTTTTCCCCGCCCGCAGAGGCAGGCTCATCCGCGCCGATACTCTACGCGGCGGGAGGCAACCTGCACGACGGTGTGCGCGTGGTTGCGACATTTCCAGTAAAGAGGTGTGGATATGACAGGTGCACAAGGTTTAGGCTTGGGTTGCATGCCCCGCCGGCCTCATGTACGCGTTGTGGTGCTGTCTCTGAAGCAGCGGGAGCGGGTCGGAATCAGGCTCGGAATCAGCAGACGGGTGAGATTACGATTCCGAGACGGTCTGGTGGGGCCCGGAAGCAGACCCCTGCACCTCGGGATCAGTCCGATGTGGACCGACGGAGCCAGAGCCATAGCCAGAGCCAGAGCCAGAGCCAGGGCGGCCAGGGCGGCCAGGACTGGCAAGCTGATGCACGAGCAGGCCGGGATCAGGTTGTCGTCTTCTACAGCATACCCCCAGACATGTTCCATGATATCAATACGCGCGACTCCCCTGCCTCGCCCTCGCAGGACCCCCCTGGCACGTGGAACGGGAACTCGTCCGAGGCAGCGGGACGGCTACCTGATTGGGTGCCATGGCTGTCTACGGGTACATTGGGCGAGACGGGAGAGGCGCTTGGGCACCGACAAGATTACTACCACTCTGACCTCCCGATCCCGATTGGTGGGCAAGCTGTCGCAGTGTGCAGCAACCTTGTCGAGGTTGCGCTCAGGGCAGGGCCGGACATGGTGATCTGGGCGTTGAGCGCGGAAGGATGGGCCAAGACGTGGGCGCTGACGACGGCCTCGCAGCAGCAGCAACAGGAGCGGCACACGACATCTCTGGTGCAAGGGGACGGGAGCCTTCGATACGCGGGCGCCAACGGCTATGTGCTGGATGATGCCGAAGACACTAAGGCGACGGCATCGGCATCGGTGTCGGCGTCAACGGCCGCGGTTGGCGACGATGATTCCGCCATCTCGGGCTTGATGCCGGCGCCCTTTGACGGACCGTCCTGCACACAGATGATAGCGGGGCCCTGTCGCGAAGTGCATGTGGCGGCTCGGTTTGGTAGTCAGAGAGTTGAAGGCGGAATAATACGGCGAGTCGGCGGGATGGATGAGAGGGAGCAGGTGAATGGAATAGTACGGATCGATGTGGAACTCCGATAATACTTACATAGACTCATACGGACACGGACGGAGTAAGTAGAGTCTAAAGACTAAGGGGGTGGCATGCAGTCTGCAGATGCTTGGCCGCAGATGCTTGGACGCAGATGCTTGCTTGGACGCATACGCATACGACGTGTTGGCGTCAATGTACCGAGTATGAGTATCATGTATGCACTTACTACATTACATGTATGTACTCCGTACGGTCCTGAGGAGACTTGGCAAAATTAACCTACTACGGGCCAAGTGGCGATGATTGGCTGGGGGCCACGAAAAGGGGAAGCAACGAGAAAATAAGAAGCAAGTCGACGCGAAAATGGAGTACGAGTACTATGGAGCCATTTCTGCGAGGGCATTCATTATCAATCAATAGACGGCGACGTTGCCAAATATACTACTTGTACTTGAGTATACAGAGTACGGAGTATGGAGTATCCGTACTGGTGACTGGTTGAAAGTTGAATGACTCTTGTTCGGGACGAGTGGGTCCCCGGCCGCAGATGCCGCAGGACCCGCATGCGCCCGCAGCCGCCGCCGGGACACCCGCAGATGCCGCATCTTCCGCATCGGGGGGTACGAAAGTATTACGGAGCACACGTAAGGAAGTTGGGTACGGAGAAGTCTGTACTTGGTTGAATTAATACCAAGTTGGGCCAACACAGCCTTGTTCCAGCGGATTCTCCCTTGTTTTGCAATTACGGAGTAATAAAAGGATGCAAAGGGAAGAAAAGAAGCAAGCAAGCAGGCAAGCAAGCAAGCGACGCAAGGAGAGAAACGGTGCCCGGTGTCTGGCCGGTGCTTGGCCGGTGCTTTAATGGTCGATGCCCGATGTGTTTTGGACAGGGAGGTGCAGGGGCAGGGCAGGCAGGGCAGAACAACGGGACTAACACGGAGCATGAGTATTACTATTGTACGAGTACTGTACTAGACAGGGAGAGAGAGAGAGAGAGAGTAACAGACATGTTGCGTTTGTGATGATATGATGGTCTCGTCTCGGGCAACGGCACACGGCAAGAAACATATAGACGGATAATCGGCCAGAGAGAGACGGACGATCAGACAGATGTGTTGCAGATGGGCAAATGGGATGGGAAAATTGGGATAACGCAAGTGAAAAATGGGATCAAGGTGCACGGAGTAATGATGACGATATCGCACGAAGCATTGGAGTTACGAGTATTACGCAGTACTAGTATGCAGTACGAAGTGATAAAGGTAAAGGCTTGTAGTCGTACTCGTACGAGGACGTGTACATGACGCGATGCATTGTATCAAGGAGATTGACTACGGGAACTCGCGGGTTGGAAGAAAACATGGGAGCAACGAGTATCCACGGGACAGTTGGGTTTTACGTCCCCAGAAGCCTAAGAGTGTCGCAAAGTGACGCGATTACTTTTGGGACAGGTAGCAAGCTGTGTAGAATCCCTGGATGCCCTTTGCCAAGTTTCTTAGAGTTGACTATGGGCTATTCAACAAGGTCGATGTGTCGTGATACTGGGCTGGATCGACGGTGTTATTTTTTTCTCAGCCCTGGTAATACTCGTAACTACGGATACCTGTACTTCAACTTGGTAGCTGTACTCAACTCTCAGTTCTGGCAACAAACGATATAAGTGGGAACTGCCTTGGAAGGCCGAGACCGGCCCGTGCTTGTTTCCATCGGAATCCGGAGGGCCCACTTTTCGGGGCCGACAGTGGGTTAGGGCGAGGTCTGGGCAGGGTTGGGGGCAAGGCAGGCAAGGCAGGGCAAGGATTTGTCCTCCATACTTGGCACGATCGTGTCTCAACGGCAATGACATGTGAAGTTGCTCGGTAGAAGAAGATGTGACAGTAAGCACTCTACTCTGTACTAAGAAGTCGGAATGTGATATGGAGAGAGAGACCACGAGGGCAGGCGGAACCGGAATCGAGAAACCGCAGTCAGACAAGAAGCCTGTTGCTTATCGTTGGTGGAGACGGCTACTGGCAAAGTAAGTAAGTACTCGTAAGTACGTACTCTAGCGCAGCCTTGTCATTCCCGGCATAGGACCGCCTGGTCGGGAGAGCCAAAGACTGGAAGCAAGTAATTAAAGCAAAGCAACCAGGCAAAAGCAAAAGCAACAAAAAAAGGAATCGGCGTCGGAATACTTGGCACACGCCTTGCATACAGGCACACACGCCCCCCCTGGCTGTACTTTGATTCCGCTGCATACACCCGAAAAAGGGCAAAAACGGGGGCCCAAGACGGGTGTGTACTTGAGTTGCATGGATGGCAGGGCCGCAAAAGAAGTAGAGAGGATAAGTGGAGACGGTGGAAATCCCGCCACAGCGGCATGTTTGCTGCTAGGTTCGAGAGCCGTGAGTGGCTAAAGCGGGCCGAGGACAAGGCAAGGTTTTTACTCCTTGACTGAGAACGCGACTAACACGGCCTGGACATTGTACGGGTGTACTTCTAGGTGTACTTGCAAAAGTCATGACAACGTGGGTTATATATGTATGACGGGGGCCCCCCCATCCCCTGGTTTTTGCCTTGTTCTCTCCTCTTCTTCTTCTTTGGTATCCGTATCAAACCATCTTCTTCTCTTTTCCTTTTCGGGGTTTCATTCCTTTTCGTTCCCTTGTCATCAGGGCCCTTTCTCAACATAGATTTCCCATTTCGATGGAACGCATATAAACGGACAACCGCAACAACAACAACAACACTACTATAGAAGATATCGACTGGAACGTGCGACAGAACAGCACACACACAAACATTCACAATGGCGACAAGTACGATAGATCACCAACCAAGGGTGCCGTCACCCCCCGAGACGCTCAACAACGAAGACGCCACCAACGATGTGATCCCCAAGGCCGAGCCCAAGGAGCAGCACTCGGATGCTGAGGAGAACATCCCCGCCCCCGAGCCGCTCGACCAGGTCCCCATGGCGGGCATCGACTCCAAGATCGAGGAGGAGCCCGACCACCTGCTCGTCCAGTTCGGCCCCGACGACCCGGCCAACCCCAAGAACTGGTCCAAGGCCTACAAGTGGTACTGCACCATGGTCGTCGCCATCACCTGCTTCGTCGTCGCTTTCGCCTCGGCCGTCATCACCGCCGACATCGAGGATGTCGCCTCGGAGCTCCAGGTCAGCGAGGAGGTTGCCCTGCTGAGCATCACCCTCTTCGTCGTTGGCTTCGGTGTCGGTCCCATGGCCTTTGCGCCCCTCTCGGAAATCTACGGTCGCCAGATCATCTAGTGCGTCATCACCCAACTCTCAACACCACATGTGCTCTTGGTGGAAAAATGAACAGCATTGCTAACATTGAACTGTGTAGCGCCTCGACCCTTCTTCTCGCCGTCGTCTTCATCATCCCCTGCGCCGTTGCCCATAACATTGGCACCCTGCTCGTCTGCCGCGCCATTGACGGCATCGCCTTCTCCGCGCCCATGACGCTTGTCGGTGGTACCCTGGCTGATCTGTGGAGGAACGAGGAGCGTGGTGTCCCCATGGCTGCCTTTTCCGCTGCTCCTTTCATCGGTCCTGCTAGTATGCTCTCCCCTCTGACCCATTATTTCCCTGAATGATGAGTCAAATGCTAACTGATCTGTAGTCGGTCCCCTTGTTGGCGGTTACCTTTCCGACGCGGCCGGCTGGCGCTGGCTGTACTGGATCCAGCTGATCCTCGCCTTCATCGTCTGGGTTCTCATCAGCTTCACGGTCCCCGAGACGTACGCGCCTACGATCCTGAAGAGGCGCGCCGCCAAGCTTCGCAAGGAGACGGGCGACGCGCGTCACAAGACGGAGCAGGAGATTGAGGGCAAGCCCGTGTCGGAGCGTCTTCGCGTCTTCCTCATCCGCCCCTTCCAGCTGCTCTTCGGCGAGCTCATCGTGCTGCTCATCTCGGTCTACATGTCCGTCCTGTACGGTCTCCTGTACATGTTCTTCGTGGCCTTCCCCATCATCTTCCAGAAGAGCAAGGGCTACTCGGCCGGAACGACCGGTCTGACCTTCATCCCCATGGCCGTCGGCGTCGTCGCCTCGGCCTTCTGCTCGCCGTTTGTCAACAAGCACTACCTCACCCTGGTGCACAAGCACGGCGGCCGCCCGCCCGCGGAGGTCCGCCTGATCCCCATGATGATCTCGTGCTGGGCCATCCCCATCGGCCTCTTCATCTTCGCCTGGACCTCGTACGCCGACCTCAACGGCGCCGGCCCCGCCATGGGCGGTTTCCCCGTCGGCTTCGGCTTCATCTTCCTCTACAACTCGGCCAACAACTACCTCGTCGACTCGTACCAGCACCAGGCTGCCTCCGCCCTCGCCGCCAAGACCTTCATCCGCTCCTTCTGGGGTGCCGCCGTCGTCCTCTTCACCAACCAGATGTACGCCCGCCTCGGCAACCAGTGGGCCTCGACGCTGCTCGCCTTCATCTCCCTCGCCTGCTGCGCCATCCCCTTCCTCTTCTGGCGCTACGGCGCCCGCATCCGCGCCCGCAGCAAGTACGCCTACGCTGGTGACAACGAGCCTACCGCCAAGGAGGACCTCGAGATGGCCAAGCGCGGAGAGGGCGAGGGCGGCGTCTTCCGCGACGAGGAGGAGGACTCTACCGACGAGGATCTCCGCAGGGCTCGCAGCTACGTGTCCAACCCTTAAGTGCGGATCCTCCGCATCCTCAACACCCTCAACATCCATCATCATCATCCGCAACATCCATCCTCAAACACCCTTTTCTCTTTTCTTTTCTTCCATCTCAATCATTCCATTTCCTTGTGTCTGCCCCCCCATTTCATATACCTTGGCCCACGGATGGTCAGCTTTTCTTTTCCGTTTTTTCTCCTGGCATTTTTCCTTGGACATGTGTATACAATAGACTTTCTTATACAGCGTTTAATAGTTGTTAATGGTATCACTGCATATAACAAATGTTTGTCTCTAATGTCTGATGTCATTGCCGCAGCTGCACACATGTACGTTATGTAGATCACCAGGACGTACACGGAGCCAGTTGTAGATCTACTATAGGGTATTTGAGCTGCCGTAAATGTACATTCAGGTTCACGAACTGAATACATGTATACTTCAATGTTCTTTTCATCAACTGCTTTGTAACATCCAATCATGCTTGAAGAATGAAGAAGAGTGCAATTTATTGCAAGTTCACCTTTTATGCAGTATTGATAGTTCTTCCTTTAGTTTCAGTACATGAGGTAAGCTGCAAGGCTGTTGACAATGTACATCTCGACAATTGAATACGATCGCCTGGTGTCATATCTTCAACTTCTCTTCTCCCGAAAGGAACTTTCAAAGAGACATAGAAACGCCACGGAAAGCTGACAATTAAATTGCCACGGCATTCACAGTGAACGAATATTTGTAAGAGCCTTCCCATTAATGATGCCTTGGCTCAAATAGCTACTCATTCTTCTAGTCTATACGAATGAGGAAAATGAATCATACGACAGCTACGGTCCTTTGGCATGGAGCTCCACCGACATGGATGGGCGCTGCGGATTTAGTCTCGGCCGTTCGGCGGTAACATCCAAGCTCGCGTGCTCGTGCAGCAATTACAGGCTACCAATAATTCACGGTCTATAGCTAAGCATCCACTCTTGAACGCTCTTACTCGCACATAGTACCTACATATACTCCGTATATGCACTGCAACGTACGCACATGGGTCGCAGTTTGTCATCGACAACTTCCAGTCTCCTGAGTATCACATACTCGTAAGCACAAGGTAGACGCAATGGCAACAGCAACAGACGATCAGCAACCCAAGAGTGCTGGTGCCCTCTCCTGGGGCCACAAGCTCCTCGAAGAGACCGGCATCGTGACTCTATACCATGCCAGCCCGGACATCAAGCTGCTCTGCGCCCAGCGCTTCCTGCGCCTGTTCGCCTATGGCTCGTCGACTCTCGTCCTGGCCAACATGCTGCGCGAGCTCGACATCTCGACCACGCGCATCGGCCTGTTCATGACCCTGACGCTCGTCGGCGACGTCGCCATCAGCTTCATCCTCGCCCTCTTCTCCGACGGCATCGGTCGGCGGGTCGTGCTTGGTCTGGGCGCGCTGCTCATGGTCGGCAGTGGCATCGTCTTTGCCACCGCCAGCAACTACTGGCTTCTTTTGGCGGCTGCCATCTTTGGTGTCATCAGCCCTGGGTAGGCTACACAGGTCCAAGCATTCGTTCCTTATGTATTATTGACGCACTGACACTTGGCGGTGCAGAGGAAACGAAATCGGCCCCTTCAAGGCAATCGAAGAGGCCATCATCGCCGACCTGTCCGACTCTAAGCGAGCAGAGATCTACGCCTGGTACAACCTGATTGGCACGGCCGGCATGGCGTTCGGCATTATGATCTGTGGCTGGGCGACCGATCTGATCTACCGACAAAATGACCTCGAGCTTGTGCAGGTGTACCGATTCGTCTTCTACGCGTATGCTGTCCTGGGGCTTGGAAAGGCCGTCCTTGTCACTCTTCTGAGCTCCGCCACGGAGAGTGTGCATCATCAACGCCATCCGACAACTGCTACCCAGACCGTCGGCGAGACGGCTCCTCTGCTTGGAAACGGGAACCAGGGCGATGAGACGACCGAGCCGACAAAGAAGCCATGGCTGCCCCAATTCAGCCAGCAGAGCCTCAAGATACTCTTCACCCTCTGCCTGCTGTTTGCGCTGGACAGCTTCGCCTCGGGCATAGCTCCGCTGTAAGTGACGCCGGTGTAGATAACCACCAGATTCAAGTGGAATAACTGACAAAGTCCAGTTCCTGGGTCACCTACTTCTTCAAGAACCGCTACGATCTGAGCCAGGGCAAGCTCGGGTCCATCTTCTTCGTCACCAGCATCATCGCCGCTGCGTCGGCCCTCGTGGCCTCGTCCCTGGCGAGACGTTTTGGAAACATCAAGGTATGTACTCATCACCACCGGTGTATACATGTACATGTATACATGTATCCTAGACATTGAAGTCACTGACATCCATCCCCAGACCATGGTCTTCACTCACCTACCCTCTGCCATCTTCCTGGCCCTCATCCCCATCTTCAACGACGTCCATCTATCCGTCACCTTCCTGATCCTCCGATCCTGCACGCAGTCCATGGACGTCGGTCCCCGATCGGCCTTCCTCGCCGCCATCCTGCTGCCCCAGGAGCGCACGGCGTCCATGGGCCTCGTCAACGCCGTCAAGATCACGGCGCAGAGCCTGGGACCGCTCGTGACCGGCGTGCTGGCCGACGCGAACCTCTTCTGGGTGGCGTTTGTCTGTGCTGGTAGCTTGAAGGTGTCGTACGATCTCGGGCTGCTGGCTCTGTTTGCCAACCACGAGAGACATCATGCTGAGCGCCAGGCCGCGGAGGAGGAGGAACGGGAGCGCCAAGCCTGAGCACTTTCGTTGGTATGCACATACGATGCTATTCCTGTATAAGCGAGGAAAGGCCCCCCCGAGATTGTCTATGTGGGCTGTTCAGAGCAAAGAAAGAGTCACAGGTTCAATGTTGGTAGTAGTTGAACTGCGTGATACCGTTTCTGCCTGTTCTATGAAAGCTCTGCGCATGGCAACGTCAGAGTCCACGTAACTGCTCATGGGATGTCGTAAGGGAAACCGTCTAGCGGGGACCCGTGGGGACGGTTCCTGGTGGACACATTTGTGTTTAGTATTCACTGTTCCATAGGGCACCATGCAGGATCGTACGTGCAGTGGCAGATGAATCATACCGGGATACCAGGTGCATTCGATCTATACAAACTTAGGGCAATAGAGCACGGTATAGCCCAACGTCCAGTCCTCCCCGTTGGAGGCCCCGTGGATCGCTGGCCGGGAAAGACCCGTGGGGTGGGGCCGAGACATGGGACAATGCAGACTACAGGAATTATCGAAGACACTAAGGCGGAATCCCGACACGGCGACATCCGACTTTTCGGGCCATTTGTCAATCGTATGATCCAGCCAACAGAAAGCCGAGTTGGCGTCCTAGCTTGTTTCTTTGTCTTCTGGAAAAATTCTGGTCCAGCTTTGCGGGAGGGGTTGCTCCCTCTACGCAGTGGAAATGGGACTTCGACAATTCAAGTATACCAGAGCTAATTGTAACCACGCACCATTGGCGTCTTCCAGAGGTTGCCATATAATAACGAAGAGTACTGTCATATCAAGTTTCGTGTCGCGGTTATTACATACTGCGCATTGGTCTACATACTTTGTATACATATGTTCAGGCAACGAGAATAAAGGAGTCCTGTTATCTCTTTGAGCTGGATATCAAGGTACGGAGTATAGCTGCATCAGATAAAAAGTGCAGTGGAGCTCCTCTGCCAAGTCTAAAATAACCCTAAAACCGCATCATTCTCCGAGCACCCATGACTCGCTTCATCTTGGCCCATCTCCCGGTGACCTTTTTTTCTCAAGCAAACAAGTCATGATCTTGACCGAAGAGACGACCAAGTTATGTATATTGCGAAGTAACCCGGTATGGGAGCCAAGAGTGCAAGAGAGCAGTAGACTGTTGTCTAGCATGACGTAAAAGGGAAAAGCCAGCGGACTCCCACCGGCGTCATCTTACTGAATGGGATCTAGACCTTCTCGCCAAGGACACAAGCTGTTTTTTTTTCTGGCATACTAACACAGCTCTCCATTTACGAGTACACAGGAAAGGTGCTCTGCAGTTGGGCCACGATGCTCCGATGCCAATGAACCGAGTTTTCGGATGTTGGGGGGCCCACGTGGTGTGGTCTCCGCGAACGGCGGAGTGTGATCCTTACAAGTTCTACGGAGTACATCTTGTGGGTCGGGCTGCGTCAGCCAGCCTTTGTCTTTTATGCATGAAATGAATGTTTAGACGAGATTGATATCACTTTCAAGAACCTACATGTCTTCGAACAACAAGCGTGCAGTGCTGGACAAGTGCAGGGAGTTATGTTTCTCTTTGGACACGGAAAATACTTACTCGTAAGGCTTCGAATTTGTTGTCTCGTGCCCATGACATGCAGCCAGCCTCGGAGTTATCCGAATAAACACCTGCTAGACTCTAGTGTCCTCGTAAACCTCTCCACTGCCGAGCGAATTAGCACCAGCCAAGATGCCAAGGTCGACATAGGTGGGCCTTGGCACGAGTAGTCTACCTTGTTTAAGTCCCGCAACACGCATCTTATCAATCTAAATCGGGCGACCAGCGACCAGCAAACGCGGTCAGTCCCCGCCAAAACGTTGCAGGGTTTTTTTCTAGGGGCCAAGGCCAAGGACCAAGGGGGCGGGAGGGGAGAGACTGGAGAATACAAAAAGGCATGCGCGTCGCATGGGCATGCCGATCTTTTGGTTGTTTGGTACATCATCCATCAGTTATTCAAGCGTCGTCTGACAACCGCTTACATCCGCCCCCCAAACTTGGACAGGACGCGCTCCTACAGAGCCATGGCACACAGCGATGAGGACACCAGGCCGGTGGACGTCGAGGCCAAGACGTACGTTGGCGTGAGCGAGAAGGATGCCAGCGGCGCGCTCGACTCGCCCCGGCGCCAGTCCGCAGACCGGTCCTCTACCTCGGAGAGGACCACCCAGCCTGTCCCGCTGAGCTGGAAGCTCGCGTCGATTGTGCTCGTCACGGCCATCGGGTTTGGCTCCAAGTGGAGCTCTGGCCTGACGGGTGCTATGAAGAGCACCATGAAGAAGGAGCTGCACATCAACAACAAGCAGTTTGCTCTCCTGGAGGCCAGCGAGGATTTCATGGTGGTGCTTCTGATGATGGCGAGTGGTATTTTCACCGACAGGCTGGGAGGAGCAGGTAAGAAACACACGAGCCCCTTGAACCACTAATTGAAACCTCCTATGAGTTGGAAGAGTGGTGGCTAACCAGATGAGCAGGCGCCATGGTCTACGGCAACATTGTCTACTCCATCGGATCCATCCTGGTGGCGGGCGCGGCGCAGTCGCGGTCCTACAAGTTCATGATCGCCGCCCGCGTCGTCACTGCGCTGGGCGACATCGCCACCCAGGTGGCCCAGTACAAGGTCTTCTCGTCGTGGTTCGCGCCGAGCAATGGGTTTGCCTCGACGCTGGGCTTCGAGCTCGGCGTGGGCAAGCTGGGCGCCTTTGCGGGCAAGTCGTCGGCCAACATCATTGCCAAGCGCACAGGCAACTTCGCCTGGGTCTTCTGGGTGGCCGTCTTCATGAACCTCTTCACCAACGTCATGACGGGCGTCTTCTACTTCTTCACCAAGGTGGCCAACCGCAAGTTCCACGGCATCGACGACCCTGCCACGGGCGAGAAGCTCACCGAGAAGACCAAGAAGCTCGAGTTCTCCAAGGTGCTCAGGCTGCCCTGGGCGTTCTGGCTCGTCATGCTCTTCTCGCTGTTCGAGACCAGCACGGCTATTGTGTTCCTCCAGAACGCGACCGAGCTTGCGGAGCAGCGCTTCGGGACGAGCTCCATTACTGCGGGTTGGTATTCGGCTACTCTGCAATATGCTGGTATGTTCCCCTTACATGTACATATATGTGTGCTTAACCTAGAGTCGTTCTAACAAATTGCATCCAGGCTTCTTCGTTGTGCCCGTTCTTGGTGTTTTCCTGGACCTGTTTGGCAAGCGCCTCTCAGTTAGTAAGTACACACTTGGCACTCAATCCTACCCATACATGTATGCGAAGAGTTGTATTAACATGGTTACAGTGATCTTCTGCGGCATTGGTGTCTTCACTTCCATGCTACTCGCCACATTCGCCGGTCAGATGAAGGGCACAGCGGCGTCGTTCGGTATCTTCGCTTTTGCCTACTGCTTCGGACCGACCACCATCATCGACAGCATCCGAACGTCCATGTGGGACCATTCCGTCTTTGGCTCCGCCTATGCCATTAAGATTACCATGAACAATGCGTATGTTTTCCCTCAGAATTGACCTTGTCGGTGTTGTCCCTAACATTCACCTTTCACCATGTAGGATGAACATCATTGTGCGCGTCATCACCGGTGTGATCCAGGACAGGGACAACAACTCATACGACAACGTTGTCATCGTGTACACCATCCTCGCGGGCGCCTC
This sequence comes from Geosmithia putterillii, assembly GCA_900188575.1. NCBI lineage: Eukaryota > Fungi > Ascomycota > Sordariomycetes > Hypocreales > Bionectriaceae > Geosmithia > Geosmithia putterillii. The sequence goes on along the minus strand of FYEU01000286.1, from coordinate 326,149 downwards.
CGTCGTCGTCTCCCTCGCCCTGGGGGCCTTTTCCTTGAAGTCGGTCGATCTCCAGCACCTGCAGTGGTCGCGCAAACACCGCATCCAGAAGGGCGAGTTGCTCAACGCTCGCAGGGAGAGGTTCTACGGCGAGAACGGGGCCAGGAACCAGACCATTTCCAAGTCGTGCTTCTACGCGCTCATTCTCTTCGTTCTCGGAAGCTTCTGCGCCTACTTCTGGGGTGTGGCCACGGGAAACAACAAATAGATCATGTACATTAGTTACCCGGTAGACATAGTTGTCTTTCAAGAGGCGCTACGACCGGAGGGCTGAGAGAAGGCCAATAGATATGAACCGGGGAGTTATGGTTCAAACGAATAAATAGATGGCTGAGATATACAACTCGTTATGATTTAATAGTTTCAATTCTACGTGTATTCTGGGGATTTCTGATGTTGTTGAGCTGAATTGATGCAGTTATACATACGTGTATCCAAGTACTGACCGGTGGTATTTCTTGTTGTATGACCTTCCCCATTGGACAGGTTGATACCAAGAAGTTTCCATATGGGGAAGTCCATGTAAGTCATCAGATTTAGGGTATCATTCACCAAGAGCCTGGGTTTCTTGCGTTCAATGCCTGCCACGTGCAATCCGGTAGTCTTACTCTTGTGGACAAACAGCACGTCGTTCCGTATGGCTCATATGGCGTTGCACGCGAAAGGGAGTGTCACGGATGTAAACAAAAAACGAAAAGGCCAAACAGCTGGACTCACAATCTATGATGGCGAATACGGAAAACGGACGATCAAATCAAACCCTTGTTTCGACCTGTCCGGACTGTCAATCCTTTGATGTATACATCATTGTTGCGCTTTGTCAAAATAAATGGACGAAGGAACAGCCCCGGGATCTCCTGGACCCTCGAGGCCAGGATCACTGACATGTCGGGATCTGAGATACTGAGTGGTAGGCTTTACCACCATCATACACGCCTTTGCATCGTTGCGGGCAACAAACCCTGGCGAAAGGAGCGGCGGGTCGCGTGTCCTATTGAAGGCAGCTTCCGGGCTGTCCTCTGGAGGAAGGGGCAAGTTTCAATCCTACAAGCTTCTATTCCGGACGGTTGCTTGATCCAAGCCCAGAAGAGTCCTTACTTTCTCCCCCTCTGTGAACGCTCCGTTCTGTGTGGAGCACCACATGCGTGGTATATGGATCCGCAGGCCAAGCACTATTAATACTCTTGATGGAGCCTCGGTCGGGAATGATCAATAGCGGGATTGTTAACGCCGGCATGATGCATAATAATAAACCTCAAGTTGTCCCTTGCTGCTAGCCTTCAGGAGTCACAGGAAGAAGCTGGACACCAATAACAGCGACCGCAATAATGAGGCATATCAAAAGAACATTGAAGCCAAGATTGATTCCTAGCCCCGGCCTGTCGACAGGGGACACCAAGAGATGTCCCAAGGCTCTCTATGGGCCGACTTTGAGCGGTCTCCATGGACGGACAAACCCGCTGGACAAAAAGTCTATATCGCATGATCCCTTTGCTTCCTGAACTATAGCAGGCTGCAGATTGTATGATTGTATGGAGCATCCGCAGTGCGACCGGACCGGACCACATGGACCCGACGCACCGATGTACGGCTAGTACATGTAGTCTTGAATACTGGGTCCCTATTCCCGCGGGACTCCATCTCTGTGCGTCCAAGGCCATCGTCAGTGGCTGCACGTCTTGAGTCCCTGTAGTGTCTATACTTGTGCGGCAACCATGACCCTAGCACGAATCTCGTAACCCAGCACGTGCGGTTAGTCTGTCGCACGATTTGCTGGCTTCCACACGGGAAGTAATGTAACGTTATGTAATAGATGGGCCATGTCGCAACGGACGTATATGAAAATGACGGCATATACCTAGGTAATATCAACTATACTCGTATGTAACTACATGTAGGTCATGGTTACTTGCAATTTTCCGGTTTCCCACAAAACATTGAAAACCCTCACCGCTTGAACATTGATGCATACATACATGTACCGATGAGAAAAAATGTGAGCTCAAGGGAAGCGCCAAGGTGACTGGCTGCGCTGATGCCAGCGCGAAAGAGACCATGTACTCCGTATAAGCTTATGGAACAATACGCGTTGTGTGTTATCCGAAATATCGACTTACATGTATCTAAAAGTCTGGAAGATTTGGACTACCGACTGAGCTAGCCGACACTGCCAGTGTTCCATAGATCAACAGGACAGCACATGCAAGAAAAGGCGTCCCTGTCTAAATTCTACCTTGTCGTAGCCCTCACTGGAATAAGGCCGACATTCTAGATCCCCCGAGAAGGGCAGCGCCGTGTGCGAGCATAGGCATGGCTGTATACGTACCTGTCAGCTAGTTTTTCTGTACCAAGCTTGAGATGAGAATTCTCGCAGGTAACGAGAATGATGGACCCGTGAACGTCAAGATGATGCCAGATATCAGAGATACCCAAGCCTCAGAGGAAAATACTACACCAGAACCAGCTGTAAGATTAATGCCACTGATTCGCACAAGCAGCCTATCCTTGATCACGTCGTGGAGCTTTCTCGTTTGAAGTAAATGATGTGAGATGGCTAGAAGTATAAGTTCTGTAACAGCTCTATTTATACCCGCTCGCAGCGACAACCGCCATGATGTCTTTGACAGTTAGCAGATATCATGTACAATTAGGTATTTGTTTGCATGTTACCATTTACAATTCCCAACGAAGTCTCTTGGAGGAGTATTGAAGGATCATGGAACCTCCGGATGCCTCTCCCAGATGGAAGACAAATATCGCAACCATGAAAAGAGTCACAGTTACCCAGTCGGTATGTCGGTGTGGTATCGGTGACAGATGCAGCTCCCCAGAATGGCCATCCGAGGCACCACAGTGATTTGGTTCTCAACTGTCAGAAAGATAAGAACAGCGACTGCTGATGAAGCGACGCGAAGAACTGGAGGTTGACATTGTAGAGGACATGGAGGTGGAGATTGGCGCTCCGGAGGGAGCAGATGCGTGGTTTAGTCGGATTCATGCTGTTGGTCGATCATCTTGTATATGATATGGCGGGGGCTACTCGTCCAGACAAACACGAGTACTCCGTATTAAAGGGTATATAATTCAATCTGTCCGTGGGAAACCTGGACTACACAATAGTAATCAATCGTAGAGTTTAGTAATTGATGTCTGTCCCAAAATGCAGGGTCCGCGTCTGCTTGCGCGATACACAGAAGGATGCGAACCAGGAAGGCTGTGCTACAAAAGTACCAATATTGTATTCATATGTCTTTAAATGCTGTTGGTTCACCTTCCCATTCATGGCACATTGGGCTTATCGCCTTGGCGGGGCAGCATCAAGTACCCCAGCTCGCCATTTCGCCATTGGGGTATCGCATCGTGCCATCCCCAAGACGATTCTTTGACCTCTGTTCTTATCTATTACAGCGCCAATGTTATGCTTATTTAAGAGGCTTGTATCTGAGGTGATACGACCGATCGATATGATGTAAGGGTACAAGGGCAAATACAGCCAGGCTGTCTTTCACCTCTTGCAACTACATGTACGGGTCTGATACTAACCGCCATTGCTGCGGTTTGAGATGCTTATCGCGTCCTAAAATTTCCATCCTCACTCAGTCGACAGTAATCAAGCGCGGCCATGGAGGTGACCGACTTTGACGGGCAATGTAGTCCCGGAGGGGACAACGTCTTTGGTCCCCGTGTCGCCGTACCTTGTCGCGAATTCGACTTCACCTTGTTATTCGAGGATGCATTCTTCGTCCTCCTGCCTGCCGCTCTGTACATGCTTCTCGTTCCATGGAGAATCCGTTCCCTGGGGCAAATGCCAAAAGCATTGACGTCCTTTCGCCTCGCTACCGAAAAGCTCGTCCGTATAGCCCGGATCCTATCTTGGACAGCAGGACGGGAAGCTAACATGTACTGATTGATACCTGCTGTAGCTTATCCTGGCGGCCCTTCTCATCTGCCATGTCGCATTTCTACTTGTCCGCCTACAACGCTCTTCTCTGCATACGGATCTCGCCCTCTCCTCTGGAATTGTCAATGTGATTGCCGTCGCCGTCGCTGGCGTACACTCTGCCATGGAAGACCAACGATCACCGAGTCCATCAGACATCATTATACTGTATCTCTCCTCGTCGACTGTTCTGGCCATTCCTCGTCTGCGCTCTCTGTGGATTCTCCGTCCCTCGGATGCCTGCACCATCATCTGGACCATCACCTTCATATTCACAGTGGGTGCCCTCGTGGTGGAGTCTGCGTCAAAGTTCAAGTTACTTCGGCCACTGTACCAGAAAGCTACCGTGGAGCAGACTGTGGGCTTTTGGAGTAAGAGCTTCTTTATCTGGGTGTTGCCTCTTTTCAAGTCAGGATACTCGCACATTCTCGACATTGATGATCTGCCCCTCATTGACGATTCCCTCAAGGAGGGGACCAACTATGAAAGACTCGAGTCTTCGTGGCGCGCGACCAGTGGACGTCATCGGCTTGTGCGTGCGGTCTTTAAAGCAAACACCATGGCTTTTCTCTCCGGTGTGATTCCACGCTTGGCACTGTCTGCGTTGTCTATCTGTCTGCCATTTCTGACCGAGGTATCTGTCTCCTTTGTGGGCTCTCCCGGTAAGGGGAATCATGAAGCCAAGTATGGGCAGGCCCTCGTGGGAGCCTTTGTTCTCGTATACTTTGGAATAGCGGTATGATCCTCACTCATCCATATTCGACTCGAAAAACATGTAGGCTGACCAAACACAGGTCTCCCGCGCCGTCCTTTGGCGCCAAACCTACCGTCTGATATGCAGGATTAGGTCCTCCCTTATAGCCATGCTGTACCGACACACACTTACGCTCAGCAGCAGCAGTTTGACCGACTCGGCACCGGTGACTCTGATGGGGACGGATGTCGAGAGAGTAGTCGAGTCGATGAGGTATGCTCATCAGGTCTGGGTATCGATACCGGAGATTGCTGTGGCTGTATACCTTTTAGCACGTCAGGTATCCGCTGCTTCGGTGGTGCCTGTCGTCATTTGCCTAAGTAAGTCATATGCAGCTCCCTCCGTATAATCACCCTCCAGTATAGTTACCCTCTAGTATAATTAGATGGATGATGCAAGGTGAACGACTGACTTGTATAGTCTCGGTTGGGTTAGCTTCGGTGGTCTCTCAACGCTACGGACCAGCCCAGAAAGCCTGGGTCGAATGCGTCCAGCGTCGGGTGGCAGCAACAACGGGAATGTTACAAGGCATGAAAGCCGTCAAGGTCCTGGGCCTCGCAGACGTCTTGCACGAGATGGTTTCTGAATATCGCCAGATTGAGCTAAAGACATCGGAGACATTTCGGTCTTTGCTGATCTGGCAAATTGTTATATGTAAGTCCCACTCGTTTGAGGCTACAATTGCATACATATACTAGGAAGGTTAACATCGTGATAGCAAACGCACCCGAGTACATTACGCCATTTGCAACATTCGCAGCATATGCCATAATTGCAGCCGCGAGAAATGAATCATTCTCTGCGCCCCAGGCATTCGCCTCCCTCTCTCTCATAACGCTCCTGACAAACTCCGTGCTGCTCTTCTGCCAAGCTCTCCCAGCCTGCAATCAGGGCCTTGCTTGCTTCAGCCGTATCGAGTCCTATCTCATTATCGAGGATCGAGAACAACTGTCAGAGTCGTCTTCGTCCTTATCTGATTGGTCACTGGGGTCTCCGTCTCAGACAGGGTTCCAGCTGTCTGGGGGACATGTGGAATCCGGATCACCAATCTTCACCTTTACGTCCGCAGAAGTTGCCTGGTCTGCAGAGGCCACAGAGCCTCAATTGCACATTATCAATGCCACCATCTGCAAGGGATTCACGGCCATCATAGGTCCAGTAGGGTCGGGCAAGTCTACGTTTCTGTCCACCATCATCGGCGAAACAGCGGTTGTATCAGGAACCGTCAGTCCATTTCTTCACACGGCTGCATTTTGCTCACAGGCACCATGGATCATGGACAGCACTATACAGAATAACATCACAGGAGGATCCGAGGTTGTTGATACAGTGTGGTATGACTGCGCGATCTTCGTCTCCTGTCTGAACAACGATCTGGATGCTATGCCGAGGGGGGACCAGACAGTCACGGGTACCAATGGTATATCTCTGAGTGGTGGGCAACGGCAGCGATTGGTAAGTGTTTGGATGCACATTGACATTATGAGACCTACATGTATGGCTGATACCCTCCAAGTCTCTGGCTCGTGCTGTCTACTCCAGGCTTCCAATTGTTATTCTTGACGATGCATTGAGTGGGCTGGATCCCACGACAGCTGAAAACATCATCACACGACTATTTACACGGGACGGCCATTTTCGAAAACACGGAATCTCTGTCATCATGGCCACGCAAAATAGTGAGCACATGGTACATGTTTAGATACTCAAATCACATGCAGACTGCTAACAGGCTCAATGCAGGGCGTGTTCTGGCCCAGATGGATCAAGTGTTTGTTCTTGACGACGGCACTATTATCGATTCCGGCAGCTACAATGATATCCGGAGAGATGTAGCAGACGCAGAAGATGGAGCAAATATCGAAGAACCCCAGAAAGTCCCCTCTATAGACAAATCGAATGCTACAACCGACAAGGCGCGCCCACCTTCCATAGCGGAAGATGGAAGAAACGACAGTGATGACATAGAGTCTGGATCGTGGAAGAGGGATGGTAACTGGGATGTCTACAAATACTACTGCCGTTGTGCAGGTAGGCTTTCACTACTTCTCTGGGGTCTGGCAACTGTGTCTTCGGCCGTCAGCTCCAGCATTGGCCGTAAGTACAAGTATCTCATCGTTTCTCATCCACATAGCCTATGCACAAATAACAACTGGCTCTAGCAATCTGGCTCCAACAATGGGCTGGGAACAATGGGAGTCGCTCTCAAGGCTTCTACATTGGCATCTATTCCTTGATCGTTGTGATTGCAACGGCCAGCGTCACGGCTGAATGCTGGTAATCCCCCTCATTCCATGAACCCGTGTTTCCATCTGCTGACATTGTATCACAGGATCTTTTTCATCAGAATAATAAACGACACGGCATTCAAGCTCCACGACGACCTGTTGACTGCAACGTTAAGGTACACAAACACACAAAACGTATCTCAACTTTAACAATATCGAAACATGTCGCTCACTCAAACAGAGCGCCATTTAGCTTCTTCCTCCAAGAAGATACCGGGGCAATCGCCAATAGATTCAGCCAGGACATGGACCTCATCGACATGGACCTCCCACTGAATGCCATACAATTCACCACAGGTTTGACCCGACACCCCTCACCTGTCCAAGTCCTATCTCTCTAATATGACTTCCAGGCGCCGCATCATGCGTGGTCCAGCTCATTATCCTCTGCGTTCTGGGGCGATACCTCGCCGTCGCCGTTCCATTCCTAGCAGCCATCCTGTTCCTAGTCCAGCGGTACTATCTGCGCACCTCGCGCCAGGTACGTCTCATCGACATTGAAGCAAAGTCGCCATTATACAAAAGTTTCCTCGAGGCTGTCAACGGGGCCCTTACCATCCGCGCTTTCGGCTGGGAGACTGGATTCCACAAGACCCACTCGGTGCTGGTGGATCAGTCCCAACGGCCATTCTACATGCTCCTCTGCATCCAACAGTGGCTCGCACTTGTTCTAGACCTCGTTGTAGGCGTGTTGGCCGTCATCCTGATAGCAGTAGCGACGTCACTCACAGGGTCAGTAAGCTCGGGCGGGCTCGGTGTGGGACTCGTCCTCATCTTGTCGTTCAATTCTCTGCTCAACCAGAGTATACAGTCTTGGACCCGCACCGAGACGTCTATTGGCGCGGTGGCGCGTGTGCAGCGATTCATGAGTGACACTCCGCGCGAACCAGAGGGTACCATGCCATCTTCCACTCGGTGGCCGGAAAGAGGTGCCATATCCCTGCGAGATGTCACAGTTCGTTACAGGCAAGTGTCCCACTCTCATTGTATCAGAGATCTACCATTGATGCTAACCTTGGATCACATAGACACAATCTGCCACCTGTTCTCAACAAGGTGAACCTCGAGATTGCCTCGGGGGAAAAGGTTGCGCTATGTGGACTCTCTGGCAGTGGAAAGTCCACTCTGATCATGGCACTCCTTCAGATGAGCTCCCTGGAATCAGGCAGAATCACCATTGACGACGAGGATATATCTGCCATGAACGTCCGAGAGCTGCGGTCGCGCATCAACTTCGTCCCGCAGGAGGCTTTCTTCCTCCCTGGATCTGTTCGATCCAATCTTGACCCCCATCATCGCTCGACTGACGCCGAGGTGCAAGAAGCGATCCGTAAAGTCGGCTTGTACAAGCGAGTGGCCGCGACGGGTGGGCTCATGGGTTCACTCGTAGCCTCCGAATGGTCTAGTGGCGAGGGCCAGCTGCTTAGTCTTGCCAGGGCCTTGTTGGTTCCCAGCAAGATTCTTTTGCTCGACGAGGCGACGAATAGGTATGTCATCTCGTGGCAGTTACGCATATCGGGATGTGGCTAACACAATAGGTACATAGCGTCGACAAGGAAGCTGAAGCTGTTATTCAAAGGATTCTGGATACTGATTTCCGGGACCAGACCATAGTTTCGGTTCTCCATCGGTACGATCATATTGATCGATATGATCGCGTTGCTGTCATGGACCGAGGGGTACTGGTCGAATGCGAGTCGCCAAGAGAGTTGCTTGGACGGGAATCTGCATTTCGAGGCTTATACGACACCTATAGCCGGCATTGATCCCTCTTACAGACATGCCGTGAGAATCCTATGCTAAAGCTAGTTTACCGCGCGAGTTTAACTGCATCTACTGACCATCAGGTTGCCGCAGAAGATCAAGCCTGTACTAAAGCTCGTAGAGCTGATACGACATGTTGTACAGAGCCTGTCTGGCAACGGCTGTTAGCGCGAAGCATCATCTACCAAGCTGCTGGAGTTACGGAATTTTCACCGGCTCGGTCTCATGCATCCATGTACACCATCAGTAGGACCAGTCAAATCGCATTCGAGGGAAATGTGCCATCCATCAACCGCGGTCTAAGACAGGTAGAACATACAGGTAGAACATGCAATTATGATATGGGAACACTTGAAGGAAGTCTGTGTGCCGTTCTGAAGTGCATATATATTTGTCAGGGTGCAGAATGTAACGTAGGAGGGAGATACGTAATAGACAGCCGGTAGGCCTTGGAGGGCAAGTCGTATCACATGTAGCATACCTCGATATACGCAGATAAACGGGACCTTGTAGGGCCTCGTTAAGAGAGATAGTAGAGAGCAGTACTATACTGATATTGCCTCTACCTATCTACGAAGCTATGACTAGTCTGCGTGTGCATACCTGTATATTTATGCATGTTGTACTACATGTATACATATGTAGTCACCAAATCCGGAAACTGTCGTCTTTTGATATCAAGAAGGCAGCTTTCCACCTTCTTATGTTGGACTTTGACAGGAATGTAGGCTTTGGTTGGTAATGCCGACAGTCAAGTTGATGTACGCAGCGTTATCAACGGGCCCGCCCGATGGGATGGATGGGATTTCGTGCATCGCAGACCCTGCCGGTGCATGATTGATAATGCTTTGCAAATACGCTTAACAGGTTAGTTTATTCAATCCATTGCCAGTCAAGTGAGGGGTCATACCCTACTCAGCGAGTTGCCAAGTTGTCTCGACGCCAGGAGGGAGGGGCACTTTTGCCGATGAGCCGTATAAGTGTACCGACATGGGGTTCTGGCCGGGGCAATCTTGGTCCGCGTCGGAGAGCGGCCCTTGGGTTAGTACATGTAGTTCTCGTACTGGTAAGGGTAAGGGTGTTATCTATCGCCAGCCTCGTCAAGCTTGTCCATGTAAAGGCGTGGAGCTCCACCATAGAAAAGCTGTTGAGTACCCGCAAAACCCGTACAGAGCAGAGCAGTCAGTAGGTACGAGTACATGTATGTTGTGTGAGGACTTGGCGGGCCTAGTAACGGACCATGCGTGCCGGTGCTCCACTGCTTGCTGGCTCTGGTGGAGAATCACCTGCCGAAAGGGGGTCCGGATCTCCGCCGAAGCCCTATCAATCACATCAGATAATTTGCCCAATACGGTATCTGTAACGTTCAAGGGGCACGTGCTGCCAGTTGAGTATTTGAGTTTCCCTGTTAGCTGCAGCAACGCACGAGTCGAGTCTTTCGACTTTCGACTCTGGCGGCTCTACTCTCTCCACCCCACTCCAATACTTATCCACTTCGCTCGACGCCTCATGGAACCATGGTACCCGCTGGATGGAGTACGCGGAAAGGAAGGGAGAGCGCTGCAGAGAAATTTTCTACCCGTACCCTGTGCATGGGACTTCCAGCCCGTAGAATCGCGGTATTATCAATCCGCGGCGTATCCGCGGTGCATGCTCTCACTCACTCTGGTGTACATGTATATATGGCGTTGCATCGCTCGTACATGATGTCTACATGTATACGCGTGCAAGTCCGTTGTCAGTCCAATTCCCGCTTTGAGACGTACAAGCGCTGCTGATCACTACTAGACTGGACTCCGTATCCAGCTGCTGTAAGCTGCCGCCTCCGCCATGATGCTCGTCGCACGGAAGCCGCCATCCGTCAAGCAGCTCAACAATGAGCGGGCTATGAAGATCTATGCTGCTTCATTGTGCGGCCTGTTGATTCTTGCAGTGGCCTCCAAATGGCTATCTCGCCTCCTTCGGAGCAGGTTGCGTTCGCGGCCTGGTCTGTTGCGTCCGAAGCTGGCTAGACTCGCCTCAATAGATCAGCGGTAGGTTGCAATACTGGGCTTCAAGTTATCAAACATGGTGACTTTCTAACTTGTCGATATAGACTCGCTCTCCTGGGTCTCCCTGAGTTGAGCCAAACCCTGCTGGTCGTACTGTTCATATCTCTCAACCTCATCTTTGGCTTTGTCATTCTCGAGACGATTATCCTCAAGACGATGGCATCACGAGCTGGCTGGTACGTTTTACACACTTTATTATACACGTATTTATTGGGATATATATACGCGAAGTGTCACTAACACTCACCAGGCTGTCCCTCGCCAACATGCCCGTGTGCGTTCTCCTCGGCCTCAAGAACACTCCCATCGCCATCCTGTCCCGGGACTCGTACAACAAACTCAACGTCTTCCACCGCGCCGTCGGCTACACCACCGTCTTCCAGGTCCTCCTCCATGCCTGCCTGTACATTGCCTACTTCTGCGTTGAGCACGAGGCCCACAAGCTGCTCAAGGTGAAGAACTACGAGGGCATCCTGGCCGGCTTCGGCATGCTGGTCCTCTTCTTCGGCCTCTTCCGCAAGCTCAACTACGAGGTCTTCTACATCAGCCACATTCTCGGCTTCGCCTGGACCGTCGTCGTCGTGTGGTTCCACAGGCCCGAGTGGGTCAAGAAGGTGCCCATCGTCCTGGTTGTGACGGCCTGCCTCTGGGGCACCGACCGCCTCATCCGCGGCGGGCGCATGCTCTTCAACATGGTCAACAACGAGGTCACCATGTACCCCTTGCCTGACGGCGGCGTCCGGCTCACGATGAAGAAGCAGCTTGCTGGAGCGAGGGCGGGGTCGCACTGCTACGTGTGGATCCCGCGGATCCGTCTGTACCAGGCGCATCCCTTCACCATCCTGGAGAACTCCAGGTCCGGGCTTGAGGTGGTGCTCAAGGCCCACGATGGCTTCACCAAATCTGCGTACGAGTTTGCATCCCGCAACCCGGGGAGTGTCCTCATGGCATCGGTCGAGGGCTCGTACGGGTCCATTCCCAAGATGGAGAACTATGACAAGGTTGTGCTGCTTGCGGGCGGGAGTGGCGCTTCGTTCACGTTTGGTCTTGCCACGACCTTTGCCGAGTTGAAGAATTCTGCGGAGAAGCCGTTGCAGTCCATGGAATTTATCTGGGCCATGAAGACAGACGGTTAGTCAATACTCCCTTTGTGTTTCTGCCTTTCGTTTTGGGAGTAGGGGGGATACCATGGCGACTCTTTCCGTGCAATCCTTTGCAAATGCTGACCTCGGGACAATAGGCCATCTGTCATGGTACGCAAAAGAGCTCGCGGCGCTCCGAGACGTCGACAACATCTCGACTCAACTATACGTCACCCGGGGCCAGATGACCTCTGATGAATCAGAGACCTCCGCCCCTATATCACAGGAACCGTTGGATCAAGGCGACATGACGGAGAAGACGGTCGACCAGCCCGAGCCCAAGGTGACTTCCGTGCTGGGTTCAGAAGCCGTGCCGGCGCCTGATACGTCGTCTGTCGTGTATGGAAAGCTGGATGTGCATCGGGGCATCAGCGAGGCGACGCGTAACTGCAAGGAGAGCGACAGGGTTCTAGTGGCTGTCTGCGGGCCGGAATCGCTTGTCGCGGCTGTTCGTGATTCGGTGGCCAAACAGTTGCAGGAGGGAGGACCGTGCATTGAGCTTCACTCTGAGTACTTTGATATTTAAGTACGCACAACTGCCGACCAGGGCATTCACGCTTATTACGAATTCCGTACGACATACCTCTTCATAGAATATACCTCTTCAAGTTGCAAAACATTCATGTAGTCCACATACGAAGTCTCTAAATCTGCCACATACATGTATACAAGCAGTAGACCCGAGGCATCATATGGAAGTTGGTCTGTAGCCCAGAGAGCTCGCGCTGTTGACACGCCCAGGCGTGTTGAACTCCCCTGGAAATAGAAGACGCGTAATTTTTTGAGGACTTGACCGCCAGGGAAGCCCAACAGTGCCCATTCATAGGAGGACTACACCAAGTAAGCGACTGGAAACTACATGTACCTAGTGGAAGCAAGTCACAGGAGGCATATCGCAGGCACTGGCACACAGAGTGTAGTTTTCATATTTCATTTCGATGTCAAGGGTTGCCTATCCGGTTCGACTCAAGTCCACGATCTAGTCGAACAAGATCCTCTCTCCTCCAGCTTCAGGAACCGCTTCAGGTCTCGAATTAATCGTCCGTTAACACTTGTTCCCTTTGCCAGACAATCCATCCCGAGTCTGCGTGAGTGTTTGACCTCGACAAACCTCGCTCCTACAAAATCACTTCCAAAACCCGTGTTCGATCTCCTGTTCCTCAACTGCAATCGCAGGCACCCTTGACATTTCAGCAAGTTCCCAGGCGTATTGGGACTTGGGCAGACTGACGTCTCGACGTGGAGTGGAGACAAGTACGTAGCCAGCCATCAGAGAGACACCCGGATGCCTATAGTTATTCCCAGATAATCTCGATTTCGACGCCGCGGTGGCGGTTGCCATCCATTACAGCGCGCAGGTTGGGGGCGATCAAGCGGGCCCTCTCCTGAAGCTGGTCCGTGTAGGAAGGGACAGCAACGAGTATCTTGGTGTACACAACCGTGCCATTAGCCTCGAAGGCAAACACGTTCATCCTGGCCGTGGAGAAAGGGCCCAACGCGCGCTGCAGCTGGCGCTGGAGAGCCGGAGGGGGCCGAACGATCTGCAAGTAGTCAAATTGGCCATTGTTATCCCTGGTCCACATGTCCGTCCACATGCCCTCAATGAACGCCAGGCGGCGCTCCTCGCGATCAGTCATTTCGGAGAACTTTTCGAAGAACGTTGAATCGAGTGTGGGGTATTGTTCGATTAGAAGTTCGTGTCTGGCTCGAGTATGTGATGATCCGGAAGGTGGTCCTATGCTCGCGATGTTTGAATGAATATCTTTTCGGGTTGTAGAAGTTGAAGCTCGTGGTAGAATGTTTAACGGTCCTCTACTAGACGATGGGGGATGCCGGGGGGAGGAGAGAGAGGCAAGATTCTGGGTAGATATATATATGGCCTGTCAGGCAGTGATGAGACGCTGTAGAGAGCACTGATGTTCAGCACCGGACCACTGACGACTTGTTTTCACAATGTTTTTGTCCCTCGAGGTAGGTTCGAGGTGAGGTGTGGCGGCGCGGCCGTGGCCAGGCTCACGCATTGTGTGTCGTACAGGGCACATCAGTGATGGGGTGCCAAGCAGGGGGGGTGTATGGGTATCCAGAACAGGACAGGAAGAGTGACAGACGTTCAAAGGTTAGACCAAAGATGGCTGGAGAGGGATGAAGATGGACATGATAGAAAGGGGTATCTTGGTATCAGTAGCTAGAAGATGGAGCATCGCATACATCTACATCTGTATATAATTTTGAACCGAGGTGTTGCAGTGTATACTACGTGCTTGGATCCATCTTCCTGGCCTTCTTTACATTGTCTCTCTCCTCAAACGTCTGGAAACTACTCCAATGGGTTCCATCTAAGATCAACCGTTCGGGCTGTGGCGTTCCACGGAAAAAGGGGTAGTCACGGAGCAAGAAAAGGTGGGGTCAACGGGAAGCGGCATCTATGAAGAGAGGATTCGGAGGATCTAATTGGTCGCCTTGATCTATTCAAGGTGAGATGTGTCTAGCGTCCTGCATGGAAGAGTCGCTGCCGTGAATTTATGGCTCTTGGCTTGCGTTGCTGCTACGAACGGGCAAACATTGCGCGCGTTAGGGAGGCACGTGGAACTGGAGGTGGATGGGGGGGATGGAATACTAGAGAACCAGAAAGACGACGTGAAGGAGGGTGAGTCTAAAGGGGTGCCGTGGTGATTCTGTAAGGACCTGGCTGGCATATGTATGGATCCAGGCCTTTATCCTCGAAGAAGGACCCTCATCTTGTGCTTGGGGCGCAAGACGTTCCTTACCTCTATTATGCATGTGCATGTACCCCGTAGTGATCTTCCCGATGGCATAGGTTACAACGATGGCACCCTGCCATTGACCCCAGGTTCATGCCTCTACCCATAGGACTACATGTATTTTGGGACCTGAGGAGAAGATCCACAAACTACAGAAAGCTGGCGCTGGTGTATACAACGTACAGTCTACACAACTCTGTATTCTGCGGCTGCCGGGTACTTCAAATGTTCTTAAACACGGGATACACTCAACTATTATAAAGGATAAGGATTCATGCCTACCTAGGTACATCTTGATTCGGCGGGGACAATGGAAACTGATAAACTGGTATACATGTACCATTTCCTTAACAGAGTTGATTCTTGCCAATTGTGATGTCCATATAGTGTCGGTAGTTGTGTCTTGGCACACATTTTGCGTTCATTGTCGTCTCTTCATTTTACTTGTACCCAACGCCCCTCGGGCCTTCCTTGGATGACACTCATGTTTCTAAATAACCCATTACTATAATCAATTGAGTCCCATTTTCTCAGTAATGTGGCTAGTGTTTCAATACTGGACCTAACTGATAGTTGAAATACATTGAAGTCGTTCCCCTCGTTGTATACTTGGCACTTGCAGGTAAGTTCAATGTCCTGTTCACCGGTAGTTGGAACGGGAACTGCGCGGCCATGCTCCACAAAACGCCATACCCCCAAACCGTAACCCCATGCAGTATCTCCAGGCGCCACTCTCGGCCGTACTGCTAGATCCATCAGCCAAGCCCGCAGACGGCAGCGGCTCCAATTGCCTCATCTACATGCAGGTGCCGCCAGGGCCGGGCTTCTAGTTTCCTACCTGTACTCGGGTTTGGGGGCTAAACTCATTTCCCCACCGAACTTCAAAAGCGTCCCCATGGGCCGCTAATTAGCATCTTTGACCATCCGTCCTACCTCTGCCCGTACTCGGCTCGAAGAGTATTTCAATGCGGAGCATCTGTGGTACCAAGTTCAGAATCCGGAGGTGGAGACAACCATCATGTGGTTTATGTATGTCTTCCACACTGCTTTCTGCAAGTGCGGGTAAAGGGCGGGAGGCTTGTGAAACCAAACACTTCCATTGATAGAAACAACACGGAACGGCTGATTGTCGAATAGAGAGCGGCCCGCCCGTACATACATATGCAACAGCGGGTAACTGACTCGCATGTCGCACCAGCTGGTTGCACTCATCTGACAGCCGGCTGTTCCACACGTGCGACCGACCTTGCCGTCCAGCGTTGTGTCATTGCCAAGACAATACAATGCACTTCCCGAGGAGCTGAGCTGTACGAGCTGCATAATATAGGCACAGCTGAGTTGAGCATTGAAGTATCAGTATACACCGATGCGGCCAAGCTGCATGCCTCGTCACCCCCACGGGCCAATGGGATACTCCAATCGGGGGATTTGGATGAGATCTTGGTACTTTGCCGGTGATATCGGAAACGGTGTTCCTGAATTGTTTACGCACATGACGGCTACAACATCATACATCGACTTACGGAGTACGGAATACGGAGTATCATGGGATAATAGCTCGGGGGTTAATACCGGTACCCAATCCCGACGCTGAACAGCTGTGGGTACAACACTCAAGCTGGTACTTGCTCCGCGCTGAGAATGAGCGGGGGCGGCTCCAGTCCCATGGGCCATTGACGATAATTTCCCTGAACAAGGTCAGGAGACGACGGCACGTCACTTATCCCCCGGGTTTGCAATTGCCAATTGCCGACGGCAGCTCCCGTGGGCCTCACCATGGTCCATAGTCTCCCGGAACCCCGAGGCATGCGGGATTTTGGGAGAGCTAGCGTGATCGATACTCCGTAGTCCAATTGTTATATAAACCAGACAGGTCCTGCTGCCATCTACCTGGTGTTTGCTGCAGATCTGTTTCGTTTCCCAGAGTGACGCCATCACCTGGACCCGCCGTAACCATGAAGCTCTCCAACCTCTCCCAGGCCGCCCTCCTCGTCACGGGTGTGGCATCGTCCGCAGTCCCCTCCACGATCAAGGCCCGCTCCACGTCTTCGCCCAAGGTCACAGTCCTGAACGGCACCTACTCGGGCGTGCACAACGACCACTACAACCAGGACTTCTTCCTAGGCATCCCGTACGCGCAGCCGCCCGTGGGCGACCTGCGCCTGCGGGTGCCCCACTCGCTCAACTCGACGTGGAACGACACGCGCGCCGCGACCGAGTACTCGCACATGTGCTACGGGTATGCGAGCGACACGTGGCTGAACGGCAACTACATCTCCGAGGACTGCCTGACCATCAACGTGGTGCGGCCCTCGGGCCTCAACTCGACTGCGGCTGCCAAGCTGCCGGTGGCGGTGTGGATCCACGGCGGCGGCTTCACGACCGGCAGCGGCTCCGACCCGCGGTACAACCTGTCCTTCATCGTCGAGCAGTCCGTCCAGGCGGGCACGCCCATCGTGGCCACGAGCATCAACTACCGTCTGCAGAATTGGGGCTTCCTGCACAGCGAGGAGCTCGTGGCCGAGGGCTCGACCAACCTGGGCTTCCGCGACCAGCGCCTGGCCCTTCACTGGGTGCAGGAGAACATCGGTGCGTTCGGCGGCAACCCCGACAAGGTCACCATCTGGGGCGAGAGCGCCGGCGCCTTCAGCGTGGGCTACCAGCTGACCGCGTACGGGGGCCGCGACGACGGCCTGATCGCCGGCGGCATCCTGGAGAGCGGCTCGCCCCTCCCGCTGTCGTACCACCCCGCGACCACGGCGTCGTGGCAGCCGTACTACGAGGCCATCCTGGACCGGACGGGCTGCGCCAACGCCACCTCTTCGCTCGCCTGCCTGCGCAAGATCCCCGCCCCGGAGCTAAGCGACGTCTTCAACGGCACCTTCTCCAACCAGCCCACGTACGGGCAGGTCGTCGACGGCGACTTCTTCACCGCCCCGGGGTACGAGGCGCTGCGCGAGGGCAACTTTGTCAAGGTGCCCATCGTCGCCGGCACCAACTTTGACGAGGGCTCCATCTACGGCCCCCTGGGTATCAATACGACCGAGCAGTTCGCTGCCTTCCTCGAGGGGAGGGGGCTCAACGACTCCGCCATCGCCGATATCGAGGAGCTCTACCCTGACGACCCGGCGCTTGGCCTCCCCGCCACCTTTGAGGGCCGCCCCACGGGCATCTACGCCAGCTACGGGGCCCAGTGGAAGCGCCTGGTCGCCTACCTCGGCGACGCCACCTTCCAGGGCCCGCGCCGCCTGACCACCCAGTCGTGGGCCGAGCACGGCGTCCCCGTCTACTCGTACCACTGGAACGTCCTCGTCAGCGGGCTGCCCCCGCCCGCGGGCGTGACCCACTTCCAGGAGGTCATCTTTGTCTTTGACAATGTCGACGGCCAGGGCTACGACACGGCCATCACCACCAACCCGCTTGCTGGGAAGCCCCCGAAGCTGGTCAAGCTGGCGGACATCATGTCCAAGCAGTGGGTCAGCTTCATTGCCCACGGGGATCCCAACCACCATGGTAAGTCATCGAGTCCTACTGTTGATATTGCATGTAAATACACTACTCATACGATTCCCCTGCTGACAACTTTCCTAGACGAGGAGCTCCAGTGGCCCAAGTACACGGCAGCTGCCCCGAAGAACCTCGTGTACGACGTCAACGTGACCAACTCTGGTTACGCCGAGGACGACACGTACAGGGAGAAGGGCATTGCCTACATCCTCGACAACATTCTGGTCTAGATACATCTCCACGATTTATGTACATAATGTTCAACGTTTATAACCACTCTGAATGATGAGTTCGAAAATGAACAGTTAACGAAAGCGTATGGATGTGCCAATTGTCAACGGTCGCTCCACTGCCTGCACAACACCCCGTATTATTATAGCCGTGGGTCGTCCGTCCCCAACTCTCCAGACGACTGGGTAAAAACTGCAGACGAACCGAGTAAAAGTCACACGATAAAACCACAATTGACAGAATTCCCATGTCATATTCCCACTAAATACGGACATAGCCCCGGCTTCCGGACCACGTTCCCACCTTGTTCCTCTGTGATTGGAACAGGCCACGCAGGCGTGCCCGTCAAGTTTAAGAAAACCTGGCTAAAAGAAAGCTGGGACCGCCAACCCCACCGCTTGGCGTTCAACAAATGCAAACAAGCTTGTCTTACGGCATTATCTGATTGGAGCCGGCACTCTCCATGGCCTATGAGTGCTGGTGCCTACCGGTGTCGGGGGCTTGGCAGAGAATTATCTGATCCTAACCGAGATAAGATTGATTAAGGACGCGAATACAGGTCAAGTCAGTGCACTCTTTACTTTACAGTTTTTTTTCTTTCTTTTCTTTGGCTCCCTCTTTCTCGCTTTCTTTCTTTCTTCCTACATGTTTTTTCTGTGCTTCTTGAGATTATTGAGGTTGCCAACAATGTCGAAGACCAACGACAGTAACGTCGTGGGCGAGGGAATTCTTACGCCGAGCCCCCTCTCTAACACGGATGACGAGAAAAAGGTCGCCGCCGACGCGACAGCGCAGCCTGCCGAGTCCGACTCGGACAAGACCCGCGACTTTCCGGTCTCGTGGAAACTGACGGCTCTCGTCTGCGGTCTTGTGCTCTCGTGGGGATCGTCATTCTCCGAGAACACTCTCGGGCCACTGAAGAGCACGTTTAAGAAGGAGCTTGACATTACCAACTCGCAGGTACGTCTACTGCCTCGCTATAATAAAAATGAGTCTATCTTTCACATCAATGTGCTAACATGGGTGATGCAGTATGGTGCCATCTCCTCGGCAACCTCGCTGGTCAATACCATCCTCCCGGTTGTTGGAGGCTACGCTCTTGACTATTATGGAGTGGAGTGGTAAGTTCACACGGGCACCTCACATTGAATGATTGAACCTACATGCTAAACTATGACTCTCTAGGGGCTCGCTGGCCTGCTCGATAGTCATCTTCCTCGGGTCCGTGGTATCAGCCTCAGGTACCAACGTCGAGTCGTTTGGCCTGGTGGTCGGTGGCCGTGTCCTAATGGGATTCGGAAGCACCCTTATCGAGACTTGCACGTCTAAGGTAAGCTATCCTAAATGAGCAAGGAGCCCATCTTGTGCTAGCGCTTACGCATTGTGATTTCGTCCAGATCCTAGCCCATTGGTTCCAGCACAGGGGCCTCGGTCTCGTATACGGCTTCGACTTGGCCATTGGTAAGTTTTCATCCTCTACTCCGTGCATTCTGTCCAGCAGCCTCATGCACTGACACTTCCAGGTAAACTCGTCGTACTGGCGGCCAAGGCATCCGCCGTGCCCATGAGGGATGCCACCTCCTTCTGGGGCTGGGCTCTCTGGATCCCAGCAATTGTGTGCTTCGCCAACCTGATCCAGAACATCGCGTATGTATGGTGGGCATGGACGCGGCCCGAGTGGGCCCGCATGCCGACGGGCCTGCAGCTGCAGCGGGAGGCCATCAAGAGGCGCGAGGCCGCCGAGCAGGCCGACGGGCCCGTGACGGTGCTGAGCGCCGACCGCGTCAGTGTGCGCCGGTGGGGCATCCTGCCGCGGTGGAAGAGCATCCTGTGCGTGCCGCGCTTCTTCTGGCTGGTCGTGTGCTCGCAGATGCTTCAGGCCGGCACGGTGGGTAGCTTCAGCGGGCTGAGCGCCGACATTATCACACAGACGCGCGGGTCGACCGAGCAGCTGGCCGGGTACACGTCGTCGGTGCAACAGGTGATTCCCGTCGTGGGCGCGCCGCTTGTGGGAATGTTCTTCGACTTCTTTGGCTACCGCATGCTCTTTGTCAGTATCACGTCATCCATCTGGATCCTCGTCTACTGTCTCATCGGATACACCAAGACCAACGCCCTGGGCGCCATGGTCATCGCGTCGGTGGCTACCACCATGAACGCGCTGCCCTTCGTGGCGTCCATCCCGCTCATGGTGCCCCGGCAGGTCGAGCTCGGGCTCGTGTTTGGCATCTGGAAGGCCTTCAACAACAGCGGCAGCGTCATCATGGACATGATCACCGGTAGGATCCAGGACATCACACCGGGACAAACGTATGAGTACGTCGTTGCGTGCTTTGTGGCTGTCAAGGGGCTCGAGTTCTGCTTGGGTCTCTTCTACGGAGTTCTCGACAGGAGGTAAGTTTGCTGTCTCATTCAAATACACTGATTTCAATTACTAACAATAGTGTTGCAGGTACCTTGGTGGCATTCTCTCCATGAGCGAGAAGAAACGCCTCGTTCTTGAGAGCGAGGGCAAGCTTCAGGATCCTGTAGGCCGGAAGCCGTCCAAGATCTTTACCACTGTCGGCATATCGCTTGCTGTGTCTATTGTTGTTATCGGATGGGTTCTCTTCATCCGGTACACTCTCTAGAGTTAGTATGCGAGTTAGCAGAGGTTAAGTAGAAACCACATTTCTGGTGATATTACATACAAGCTGTCACTTACTTTTCGAGATGCATGTAAGCATCAATGTACCCACTCTAGGCCGAGGGGAGAGACAACTCGATAATCAGGGATGGTATGCTGTTCCACGGTGAGCATGCGCTGTACGATTCATTGCCTTGAATATGGAAAGGGGTAAGCGAATTGATTTAATGTTGGCGATCCTCGGAATGAAAGTGATTGAAGCGCAACATGGCAGATTTCCATTCGCTGCTGCTCGCTACTATCCTGGTCTCCGCTCGAGTAACTCCCAGGGCCCTCAGTCGCTCACACATTCCTCACCGGCTCCGGAGGATGCAACCCCTTTCCTTGCCCAATACCCGCCGTGAGCGAGTTCGCACAGGTCCCCGTCTTGAAAATCTCCACAAGGTTAGCCACAGTACACTGGGCAATCTCCCTCAGGGCTTCCTCCGTGAAGAACGCCTGATGTCCCGTGATAATGACATTGTGGAACGTAGTAAGCCGCATGATGGTATCGTCGTGCACAATATCCCCCGAGTGGTCCTCGTAGAAGAGATCCGCCTCCCCCTCGTAGACGTCGAGGGCCGCTCCACCAATATGCCTATCCTTCAGACCTCGAATGAGGTCGTCCGTGTGGATGAGCCCCCCACGCGACGTATTGATGAGCAAGACCCCCTTCTTCATGCGAGCGATGGTCCTGGCGTTGACAACGTGGCGCGTCGCCTCCATAAGCGGGCAGTGCAGGCTCACCACGTCCGACTGCGTGAGCAGATCATCCAGGTCGTCGACGTACTGCCCGCCAATGGCCTCGAGCGCGCCCCCGGGCGCCGGGTGGGGATCATACGCGAGGACGCGGCATCCAAAGCCGCGCACGATGCGCGCAGTGGCGAGCCCGATGCGTCCCACGCCGATGAGCCCGACCGTCTTGCCGTGCAGAGTGACGCCCAGCATGCCGTGCAGGCTGAAATTGGCCTCGCGCACGCGGTTGTACGCCCGGTGCGTGGAGCGGTTAAGCGTCTGCAGCAGCGCAACGGCGAACTCGGCCACAGCCTCGGGTGAGTACGACGGCACGTTGGCCACGGCGAGGCCGTGCTGCGCCGCCGCCTCGAGGTCCACGTGGTTGAAGCCCGCGCACCGCAGCAGGATGGCCTGCACGCCCTGGCGGGCCAGCGACTCGATCACGGGCCCGTCGAGCGTGTCGTTGACGAAGGCGCACACGGACTGTACGCCCGTCGCCAGCGGGACGGTCTCCTGGTTCAGGGGCACATCGTGGAAGATGATGGACACGGTCGACGAAGCGGGGTGTCCGGCGAGGACTTCCTCAAGATAGCGTCGGTCGTAGGGCTTGGTACTGAAGACGGCAAGGGTCGTGGGCGCAGCCATCTAGAACTGCACAAAACAAACACTGTTATTTATTTTCTCTGATAGATATCACAGATGAAGAGGTATGAAAAGGCGATGGTGATTCAATGTGAGATGGTTGGTGCAACGGGGAGAAATGCGGGGGAGGGGCCAAACATAAGCATAAATTCAGTATGACAGGGGCCAGTCCGCGCGTCATTGTCCTCTGACGTGTGCGCCAAGGAGCCCGTGCATGTGATCGGCCTTCCACCAAACTCATTCCCATTAACTGGCAAGCCCTGCATCCCTCAACAACGCCTTAAACACCTGCTCCACCGTCGTACTGGGCACCACATCCCCCGGCAACGCCAAGACCTCCTTGCTCGTCGTATCAGCCGTGCACTGTCCCGCCCAGGCCACCTCCCTCGCCTGCTTCGCCGCCAGAATCGTCGACCTGGCCTCCTTGGGCGCCGCAGCAGCCATGTAGTCGATGAACGACGCATCCTTGTACTCCACCCTGTCCGCATCCACCTTGGCACCCACGGCCTCCTCGACAAGACGAACTATGTCCCGGCCCGTGACATCCACAGGGCCATTCACCACGTACCGCGCCCCATGGTGCTCCGCCGGGTCCGCCTGGAGAAGCAGGTATGCAGCCAGGGCACCCACATCGTCGGCATCGACGTACGCGGCGGGGGCACCCTCCGCGGCACCGAGACGCAGAACGGGGGGCTCGCGACCAGCCTTGACGTCCGCGACGTACCGGAGGGCGGGGATAAGCGCCACGGCCGTGTAAGCATTTGGTTGGAGAGATGTCCACCGGAGGGAGTGCTGCCGTCCAGGCGCGGGGGTCTGTAGGGCGGGTGACTCAAGGAGCGCCTCGATGGCCCAGTGCGTGCGTGGGTAGTATGCCGGACTGTCGGCGCGGACGTTCTGCGCCGTCGTCGAGATGCGCACCACGTAGTCTACTCCTGCGTCACGGCACGACACGTGGAAGCCCGACTCGTCGGTGAAGCCTGTGAGGCCGACGTGCGGGGCGATAAAGGCCCGTGTCACGCCCTCGTCCCGCAGCCAGGCCGGAGTGATCTCCACCCAGTTCTTCTCGATGACCTCGACATGTGGCAGACTCGAGAGCTCCTGGGCCTTCTTGCCCGATGTGGACCGTGTGAGGGCCAGGATCCTGTGTCCGGCCAGTGCGCTGCCACCCAGCTTCTTGGATAGTGTTCGGACCGTATTGTGGCCTGTGTTACCGGTAGCGCCGGCGACCAGAATCGTGGGTGGTGGTGCCATGATGCTGTGGTACGGTGGCGTAAGTGTGTGTGTGTGTGTGTGTGTGTGTGTTTGGTTTCAATTAGTCCCTTGTATTCCGATAGTCATTGGCATTGTTTCTCTCCCTCGCTGACACCAACACCGCCATGCACCTTTATATACATGTATCACTATCAAGTACGCACTCTACGTGAACCATAGCCCAGCACGTCATACTCGACATTTGTAAGGACACAAAGACATTTGTCAGCCCCCTCAAATGAGGCGTATCTAAGAAGTTGATTTGATACGTCGAAATACGAGCATGTATGGCTTCTTTGTCGGCTTGATGTGGTGTGGATGGGAGCCCTTTTGCCTATTCGGAACCTTCTTGCCGTGGAATTTCCCTCTTTGGGATCCCGCTAACTCACCCCTGCCTAGTATACGTCCCAGAGATGGTGTAATTCTTCTTGGGGCCCTTGACCTTGTATCCAGTCGTCCACTCGCGTAGGTTGACGCCCTGGAACGCAAAGTTGTATTTGACGTTGTAAAAGTCGTCGATGCAGAGGTGCCCTGCCTCGGCGGGCCAGCCCCGGTGCGCAATGCCTGGAAGGAACTCGACCTCGTGGAACAGGTAGTCGGCGCGCCTGTCGTCATCGGGCTTGACGAACCACACGCTCAGCCTATCGGCAGCGTCGTCGTAGCGCCAGACGTACCTCCTCGTGGCCGCGAATGTGAAGCCATTATCCGCCTTGAAGTCGCCCTTTTCAATATACAGGTACTCCAGGCCTTCGGGTGGTGGTGTGGTCCCATCCCCGCTTCCAGGAGCAGACGCACACTTTATGCCGTCGGCCGTCTTGTGTCGCAGAAGAAACTGTGCTGTCCCGCTGAAGTGGCCGCTCGGATGAGACGGCAGCGCGCTGCGCAGGTCGCGCTCCAGTCTCCACGTCCCCAGGAGGCTGCGGAACACCGCGCGGGCCACGAAGCGCGTCGACGTGAGACCGGCGAGAGCAGTCTGCCTGGTCGCCTCTCGTGCCTTGCGGGACTCCTCCTTGGCCTCTAGGCTGTCGGTCTCATCCACGTACCGTGACGGTGTGACCATTTCCAGCGGCTTGCTGTTGTGGGATAGCGGGGGTAGGCCGTCGGTCAGGGGCTGCTCGAGCGATAACGACAGGGCATTGGCAATGTCCTGCATGATGAAGAGGTAGTCTCCCATGGGAAACTGTGAGCACCGGGTGTCGTCTCGTAGGCCCAGAGTGCGTGAGACGTATCCGTCGAGGGGGAGGGCTTCGGTGAGCTTGGATGACGATGAGCCGTTGTTATGCTCGGATGGTGACCAGTAGCGCGACAGGAATCTGGCCTGCATCTGCATGACACCCCAGTATGGGGCCCTGTAGAATCCGACAAATCCCAGCCCGGGGACCTCAGGGTGGTGTGTACCGTGGAAGGCTAGGGCGATGGGCTGGTCGACGTGCTGCGGCGAGTGATGCAGCTTCTTGAGAACAGATTCGGGGAGGAAATCAAGGCAGGGGGAGGCGTCAAATCCCGTGGCCACGATAATGGCAGCGATGTCCTCGACTTTTTCTTCCCCAGGTGATATAGTGGCCGTGCTTCCATCTAGGGATTCAAGCTTTCCAGTCGATAGCGTGATGGCCCCATCGCGCACAAAGTCACAGTACGTGTCACTGACGGCGAGGTATGGCGGCAGGTTTCTCGTGTCGCTCTTGGCATGCAGATGCTTGGAGAATGCCGACTGGTCTGTCCCAAGCGCGGCTTCGTATAATCCATGGAGCTTCTGCGCAGTGGCCTCGTCAATGTGACCCTGGGAGTTGATGAGCGGCTGCGGTCGGTTGTTCAGGTTGCAGGACGAGAAGTCGAGGGGTAGAAAAGGGGCAGCAGCTCTCTTGGCCTGTACAGTCGGCAATGTCAGTGAACTCGCGCAAACAGATTTCCAAAGACATGACATAGGCTTAAACAAACCTCCGGGGTGGTGAACAGCGGAAAGACCCATGTTGGACGCTGAACAATGTGATGCACCGAGTACTTGTCAACGTCCTGGATACCCGAGTCACCAGGAGAGTTGATAGCTGAAGAGAGATGCGTAGCGACCGTGCCAGCAATCTCCACGCCAGACATCTGCCCGCCAACAACAAGGATCTTGCCACCGCCCGGTCGCCCCTTGCCCACCAGACTCTTGAGATCACGGTAGGCACTGCTGTGAACGACAGGGATATCAGAAGGCGTCTTCTGCAGACACTCTGGTATAATGGGCTTTCCAAAGAATCCCGAAGCGACAATGACCTGGTCAAACACCTGCGTCTCCTCCTTACCATCCGCGGTCCGCACGACAACGTCCCAGCTCCCACCTTCGCTCCGGGGGGTAGCGCTGATGACCCGGGTGCCTAGACGAAGCTTGAACCCCGGATTTCCCGTTAGAAAGCGGTCCGCATACCGTTGCAGATAGCGGCCCACCATCCAGGCCGTGGGGATCTGAGGGCCGTCGTCTTCCCACGCCAGATCGTTGAAGTGCATCGTGTGCCTGCTCTGGTTGGCCACCATGAGCGGGTGGATCTGCCGGTCATTGTCGGCCTTAGACGTTGGCCACAGGCCGCCTATGTCCTCCTGGGAATCGAAGACACTGACGGTGAAGGCGTCCGTCGGGGCATTGTGGAGGAGAGTCTTGGCGGCGATAATGCCTGAAGGGCCGGCGCCTGATGAGAGGACGAGGTGGGTCAGCAGCCTGCTGGGCGGCACTCTGCACGTGCGCATATGATGGTGTGGGAAGGTCTAACCAATGACACAGACGGACTTGGCCATTTTGATGCTGTCCGTAGAGGTTTGAGAGCTTGGGCGTGAACGCCTCTGCTGGTGAAGAGGCAGGTCTCAGATTCAAAGACTCTCAAGCTGAGGGGTGGAAGTGGAGTCAGCGGGACATGGCCTGGAGAATGTAATCAGTCGTATTACGATGTCCCGTCCATCCAAAGAGGAAACCCAGGTAGGACAGCTCCTTGAGAGTCAAGCTTGGTGATGGTGGTGCGGAAGAGTGAGCTAAATATTGGTGTTGTGAATGGGTCGAGTTGAATAACGTCAGATTACATAATGGAAAGGCACCATCCAACATGCACAATCTCAAGAACCAGACTAGACCTCGAAATGAGTTCAATCTCTGAAAACATTAAAAAAAAAAGAGTATAAGATTCTTTAATTGGAAAAGAAGGATCAATCCGAAGGGCCGAAGAAGGCGGACATGAAGCCCGGACGAGCATCTTCTCAGCCATCACCTCCCGGGTAGAATGAGTACGAGGAAAGTTCAACGATCAACGACACGCAGCTCAACACACACGGGGACGCGTCCGGCATGATACATGCATTCAAAGGAAACACCATCGGCCTACTACAGACCAAGGAGGTGTGAGGGAGTCAACGGATACATGTATCCTTGCCTAAAAGACCCTTATCTTTTGAATGGTGGGGGTGGGTGTCGGGCATTAGTAAATACCCCGCTCTGCTTGGTGACGATCCAAGCGGACTGGGGACCGTTGGTACCCGTGCGTTCACCAATGCTATCGCCCTGTCGACTGTCACTCGTCTTTATCATTGTCATTGAACGTTAGCCCAATGTGATACACAACTAGAAGTACAGAGATTAGGAATTGAAAAGGACAGCCCGTCATCTGCTTTCCTCCTCCATTGCCTCTTATTCCAACCTTGATTCCCTCTTTCAACTCGCACCTGCCTTCAACACTACAAACCCACAGACTACCAAGGCCACCCACCCGCAAACATGGCGCCCCACGAACTCGTCGACGAGACGGGCACCAAGAAAGTCGTCGCCAAGGCTACCCCGCAAGATGGGAAGACCAGCAGCAGCAGCAGCGCTCCGCCCAAGGAGCGCAACATGAAGGCCCTAGAGGCGCTGTCGCAGGGGGCGACACTCCCCGGCATCCCCGACTACCCGACCTTTGAGGTGCACCGGGCGAGCATCCTGGACCACATGGCGGCGGCGTTCCGCATCTTCGCGCGCAACGGGTACGTCGAGGGTCTAGCGGGCCACATCTCGGTGCGGGACCCGGAGCACCCACACACGTTCTGGACAAACCCGCTGGGCAAGGCGTGGCCGCTGCTGGAGGCGTCGGACATGGTGCTGGTCAACTACGCGGGCGAGGCCATCGGGGGCAACATGAGCCGGCCGTCGAACGCGGCGGGCTTCCTGATCCACAGCGCGCTGCACAAGGCGCGCCCGGATGTCAACGCGGCGTGCCACGCGCACACGATCCACGGCAAGGCCTGGGCGTCGTTTGGTCGCCCGCTCGAGATGCTCAACCAGGACGCCTGCATCTTCTACGGCCCCGCCCAGGCCGTCTACGAGGACTTTGGTGGCGTCGTCTTCAAGGAGGACGAGGGCGTCCGCCTCGCCGCCGCCCTCGGCCCCGAGGGCAAGGTCCTCACCCTCACCAACCACGGCATCCTCACCGTCGGCCAGACCGTGGACGAGGCCGCCTACCTCTTCACCCTCATGGAGAGGAGCTGCCAGGTCCAGCTGCTCGCCGAGGCTGCCGCCGCCAACGGCGTCCCCAAGCGCTACATTGACGACGACGTCGCCAAGTACACGTACGAGATGACCTCGTCGCCCGACAGCCTCTATGTCGAGTTCCAGCCCCAGATCGATGTCGACAAGGCCATGATGGCGAGGGGGCAGTTTTGGTAAGACACCAAATGTATGATATTGCGTGTCGCAATGGTAGCAACAACATGAAAAGAATGCCAAGTTTGTGTTTTATCTTTCAAGAGCCACTTAGCTTCTTTATCAAAGAATACCATTTACACACATGTGCATCTTGTGCGTAGTATTCCCATGTGACAGTCGCACGGATCGAGACGGCATCTTCATAGACCCATCTGGGAACCCACCTCGCCAAGAAGCAACAACTGGTTGCATGGTCTAACGGTTATGACTGCGGATTCTGATTCCGCCAGCGAGGGTTCGACTCCCTCTGCGACCTAGTTTTTTTGCTCTTTTTCGACAATTGATGACGAGAACTCACAGTTCTATGACCGTTGATCGTGTAATCCATGCTTTTTTTGCTTCTGCAAGGCTGGCAGGGGTTATTGATTGGGGATAGGGTGGTGTGGGTGGCGGCGTCCAATACATGTAGGTACGGAGCATTGGCGAATGGAACACACCCAAGCCAGGCACCAGGGTTGTCTCACTCATTTCAGAGAGAATGGAAGGGAACCCACCCAGTTGTCCCGACAAATAGAGCTACGCAAACGAACGGAACTGAGTTGATTTCGAGGGCTAAACAGAGGGCTTCGCTGGATAATAGACGTGCAGTTTCGCAGTAAACAACCCACGTTGCTTCTTCCTTGTGAGCTATGGTCAATTGGATGACGAAGCCCATGTCCCAGTCGTAATATACTTCGGATGGACGGAAGAGGCCCTGTAAGGCGCTATCTAGCCCAGACTTTATCATTCCCATGTTATGGAGGAACTTGCCAGAAACCCATGCTACCTATTCGCTTACAAGCCAGGCCGGCATTGTATAACGGTGATAAACCCTGATATGAGGCATTGGGGACCAGCCAGTAGCCTATCTCTAGGCCGTTCTGTAGCATGACCCAACTGGCACCCGTAGACGCCACTAAGCCTCTTGTTTCCTTTCAGGTTTCTAGTTCCTCGTACAGAGACCAAGCAAGGTGGATGCTCTTAAGAGGCTCGGGGTAAGCGCGGCGGCGAGAAGCACAACGAACAAGTTCAACGCCGTGAAAGTCCCACGAATAAGAGTCTGAAGAATTTAGCGCAACAACTATCGATATGACTATTGAAGACGATCAACCACTGACGAAGCGAACAAGTTGTGAAGCTGTCAAATGTGAGCAGATCCAGGCGGTGGTGATGGCGTGTTACATAATCACGTGTGCAGGGTACGTACTCGTATGATTGTATCCACAATGTTGCGCATACCCGAAATCTGGGGGTATGAGCTTCTTCCGATCCCAACTCTACCGTCGTCCCCCACGCACGCGACGTCTTGTCAAGACGACAAACAGCTCAACACCCGGCCGGACAGCACAACCAGCCATCCACGAAAATGTCGGCCTCAATCCTCGGGTCCAGGCTGTCGAGCCGGACGGCCAATGGCCTACTCCGCCAGGCGGCATCACGACGCACCATCAACATCAACCCGGCCCAGCGACTAGCGGCGTCCACCTCGTCGACCACATCATCATCGCCATTCAGAGGCCTCAAGCTTACGGCATACGGCGGCGTCCTGGCGGCCACCCTGCTGGGTGGCTACCTATACGCGACGGACACGCGGGCGTCGGTGCACCAGTGGCTGGTGCCGCGGGTGATCCGGACGGTGTTCCCGGACGCTGAGGACGCGCACCACGCGGGCACGGCGTCGCTCAAGGCGCTGTACGCTGCGGGCCTGCACCCGCGCGAGCGTGACTGGTCGCTAGCGGCGGCGCCCGAGCTGGCATCGGACGCCCCCCTCTTCGGCGACGACAACTACAAGCTCCGCAACCCGGTGGGGATATCCGCGGGCCTCGATAAGAACGCCGAGATCCCCGACGTGCTGTTCGACCTGGGCGCCGGCGTCGTCGAGGTGGGCGGGTGCACGCCACGGCCGCAGGAGGGCAACCCCAAGCCGCGCGTGTTCCGCGTCAAGGACCTCGACGGCATGGTCAACCGGTACGGGCTCAACTCGTGCGGCGCCGACGACATGGCGCGCCGGCTGCGCGAGCGGGTCCGCCGGTTCGCGCACAGTCTCGGGCTCTCTGAGGCCGACGTGCTCGGGGGCAGGGCTGGTGTACCCCATGGCAGCCTGCGCGACGGGCGCCTGCTCGCCGTCCAGATCGCCAAGAACAAGGACACCAACGGCTCCGACGAGAAGGCCGTCGCCGATGACCACGCCTACTGCGTCCGCAGGCTCGCCCCCTACGCCGACATCCTCGTCGTCAACGTCAGCAGCCCCAACACCCCCGGCCTGCGCGACCTGCAGGCCACGGGCCCGCTGACCAGGCTGCTTAGCACCGTCGTCAGCGAGGCAAAGAGCACTGCTGCCGCTGCCGCCAAGGCCGCTGGTGGTGCTGCCCCTGCTAAGCCCCCCAAGGTCATGGTCAAGGTGTCGCCTGACGAGGACGATGACGAGCAGGTGGCCGGCATCGTCACCGCCGTCTCCCAGAGCGGCGTCGACGGCATCATCGTGGGCAACACGACCAAGCGCCGCGACGGACTCGCCTCCCCCGCTGCTGAGGCTCTCCTCTCCCCCAAGGACAGGGCTGCTCTCGCCGAAGAGGGCGGATACTCGGGCCCTGCCATGTTCGGCCGCACCCTCAACCTCGTGAGCAAGTACCGCCACGCCCTGCGGTCCGACAGCCTCAAGAACGCCGACGCCGGTGCTCCGGAGAAGGTCATCTTTGCCACGGGCGGCGTGACAAACGGCGAGCAGGCCCTCCAGATGCTCAATGCGGGAGCCAGCGTCGCCATGATCTACACGGCCATGACCTATGGTGGTGCGGGTACAGTCACGAGAATCAAGTCGCAGATGCGCGATGCTATCAAGGCCCAGGCATAGTTGCCAGCCAAGTCGTTTTGTCGTTCTTTAGGATTTCATCTTCTGTTTGTCTAGCTAGAGGTTAAAAAGGTTCACAAAAATACATTTCCTTCCAAGTCAGTCTTTTGATTTCCATCCCTCTGTTGCGTCTCGGTGGAGTAGGACTGCGGATGAAGCTTGGATGAGCAGAGTTTTGGGAACAGCACTTCAGGGCCGTGACTGATATACAGTTGGAAGTTACAACCGCTACGGCTCCTGCAAATAGCTGGCCCGACATACTTTGAACCTTTGACGCCCAGACAACGGCTCATCATGGCAACTAACAAGTCGGATATATTGAAATTTCCCAATATGTCGCATATAAGTGACTGGACGTCTCCCTCGTCAGATCCAGCAAGTTCCAACTATCAACAAGGCAAACATCCTTCTTCATTCACTAGCTCAGTTTCCGGGTTTGCCATTCACGCAGTCACCGTCCAACTAGAAATTCCATCCCTATATAAACGCCGAGGACTCCCCATCTTGAACATGACTCCAACAACCATCGCAAGAGACGATCCCCGCCCTTCATACGGATCACGGAAACGCCACACCCTCTCAGAGTCTCAGCTAGCCAAGATGGAAGCAGACTTTGACCAGAGGCGTCGAAACCCTTCCGCCTCGCAGAGGGCCGGCGTTGAAGCCGAGTTCGACAGGACGCGCCCACCCAACTATGTCTCCGCCGGCAAGCTCCCCAATGTCGTTATAGACTGCCAGTCCAAGTCAGCCTCCCTCTGGAGGCCCCTCCTAGGCCGTGAGCAACACCAAGAATGGCGCGCGAGCCTACATCTCCGCGTTGCAAACATCCCACGCACGATGCGCAGCGGCCTCCACTGGTCGCCAGAGAACAATATCATCCCCGGCCACGGCAGGGTCCGACTTGACAAGCCGCACTGGTTCCCTGGCGAGGATCCATCTATCACCCCCTGGAGATACGCGCACAGCTTCAAGATCATGGACCAGGGCCAGGATCCTCAGTGGGAGGGCGACCTCTACATATACGGCAAGACGCTGTCTACCGTCATGGACTTCGACATGAAGCAGATGACCCCTGAGACCATCATCCGAGTCAAGGCAACTGCTTTCCGTGGTGGGGCTGTCTACTCTGCGTCCAGGGACACGGGTATTACCTACAACTCCATCTACGCGGACACACCACTCCAAGGATGGTGGATTTGGCCGAATGCCCGGTACAGTGGGGAGGAGCTGCCGCCACCCGCTATAGAGGACAAGGAAAAGACCTCGTGGCTCGATTGGTTTCAAAAGTCTAAGAAGAACTCTTCGGAGAAGGGGAAGCAGTGATGGACAACAACCATCTCGTCTTGAAAGACCTGGGTTTGCATTCTTTACAACAGCGCGGCACTTGTGTACATGCATTGGAGGATTGAAGGATGCAATAACGACTACATGCAATAATGAATGTTAACCTGGTTGGGACAGATCTCCTCGCAGAATGGGGGAAATGGCTGGAAGAATAATGCCAAGCGGCGGAGAATGTACGTCTCTAAAGGCACATGTATTCAAACATGCTAGAATATTCAGCCTAGAAAAGAGAATCATCTTCGTTTCATTTTATAGTCTCTTTGTGAAATTCGAGTCTTATCATTACAACTTGTCGCTGTATTTACGCTGTGAGTCCGTAGCTCCTAAGAGACGAATGCATGATGTCCACCTGTTCCTGGAAAGTTCCACCCCCAAACCTAAGTGCTTGGTGGATTTGGTTTATTCATCTCTGACCTTCTATGTATGACAACCTACTTGCGTCTCTATCATCTATGTTTTCCCCCTTAGCTGTACGCGAATGGTCATACGACCTCGTTGCGGTCCCTTTACGACCCTCACTTGGCCCATGTCGTCATGGCCCATTGGACAACGGAAAAGGGCACGTTGCTACCCTGATCGCCCGTACTCAACATGGGATACATCCACATAGGCGTAACCCACCAGAACCAGGCGACAGTCCAGACATAGCCGACCACACGCCTGACTGGCCGTGGCACGGGCAGGGGATCGGCGAGGGCGCACAGCCCATCCTCGACGATAATACCGAGGGCTTGGATGCAGAAGAAGGTGGGGGATGAGATATCACCATTGCCGATACCGTAGATGCGATCCTGGCCGAGATGCAGAAGGCCCGAGAACAGGAAGGCCAGGAAGAGGCGGGTATAACGGGAGACAATGGTGCCACGAGTAAGGTGCACAAGGTCGTCCGAAATGTAGTCGGCCCAGCCGGTAATAGCCTTGCGGAGGGTCTGATGCCAAAAGGTACTGCCCATTGTTAGTCTCACGTTACCCCTCCACTCTGTTCTCCATTCGTTCTTAAAGCGTAACTTACCCCCAGAATCCACGGATAGAAGTCATTGCCGACAGGGGACCAAACACAGGCGGCCACATCTCGGGCTTGCTAAGACCGGTCAGGACGGCCACAAGGCCGATGAAGCACACATTGAACGTCTGGAAGATGTATCCCATAATCCACAGGCCGGCACTAGACGAGAGGCGGAAGACGACATCTTCGGCGTCCAGCTCCCATAGGCGCCACAGCGTCTGCTTCTCGCGCGCGTAGAGATGTTTCTCCGGGTGGGGTGCCATTCCCGACAGATCAAGCAGGAGATAGCACACGACACACCGGACCAGCATGGCGAGAACGAAGCGCAGCCTGCTATTCTGACCGGCCCTACCGCGTCGCACACCATTCGGCTCCCACCGGGTGTTTATGCGGCGGAGGTTGAAGAACAGGCATAGTGCCCGCCACGCGAGAGTCCAGGTCCCCTCCTTCTCTGAGTCTCCGGCTTTAGCCCCTGCTACTCCGCGACCCTCGATGTCCAGGAGCTGAGAGGAGTCGACGCGTGACACAAAGACGGCTTCGGCGCCGCTGGTGCTGGCGACCCACGAGAGAACCACCAAGATAATGCGCCACGCGGGCAGGAGCAGGACATCCGCGAGCCTCTCGCAGAAGAGGTGCGTCAGGCCGGCCATGGCGACGACGACGACGAGCCGCGGCAGCGTGGCAGTCCAGGGCACCAGGACTAGCGTTGCGGTGTACAGGGTGAAGAAGGACGCTAGGATGGCGGCCAGGGCCACGCCCGCGTCCTGGTTGATGGAGACGAACTTGAAGCTCATGGTCGGGTTGGCGATGTCCTGACGCGTCCCATTGAAGATTTTAAGGCGGTGGGTAAGGTGAGGTGAGTCCTTGGGGGCGGGTGACCCTGAATTTATCAGACATCCAATGGATCCAATGTAAGATTCGATTGCTGGCTGGGCTTACCTGCAAGGGCTGTTCGCCGGTGTACACATATGTAGATCGTCGACCCACATATAATTTCGACCACAGAGCCTCAGTGTCGTACTCGTATTGCTCGTGTAAGCCGGGCTTCTGTCGGTTGGTCGTACTCGTACTCGTGAGATGGGCATGAAAGAGGTGCGAGGGAAACCAACGACTTCAATAATGGGGATTCATCTGTACGCGTGTCAATCAAGGGTAATGGACGATTCATTGAATGCTCGGATTGGACTTCACCGCAATCGTGTACGAGCGAGTACGAGTACGAGTAGCTTGTAACCCTGGTACAACCAAGAGCGAGGAACAAAGTACAACACCAATGAACATGGAAAGATTGCATGGGCATGGTCACTTTTTCCCGTGTATGGAATGGTGCCATGACAAGGAGGACCGAAGAAAAACTTAACAAATGCCATATGACATATTTATTCTATGTAGCGGCCAGGCTTAAGACAAGATCATGAACAAAATATATACATGTATAATCGAACTCGGGGGCCAGCGGTGTCGAAGAGAAAAGATCCAGTCATGTTTCCTCTCCCCCTCCATTTCTACCTTTTTTTTCCAAAGAGAATCGAAGACGTAGGACTTCCAGGCCCTACCGAAAATCTGGCTGAGAAGCGCAGAGTTTACTGGGACCCGCCAGCATCGACATTGACACCCTGGTCGCGGCAGAAGGGAACGATGCCGACCGTGTTGCTAGGGTCAGCCTCACACACCTCGAGCATGAAGAGGCACTTGGTGGTGGGGTCGATGGGCAGGGTGTCGTTGAAGGGGTAGACGCCCTGGACCTTGCCGGCGGCCTCGAAGCAGTCGACGGGGTCAATCATGATCTGCTGGACGGTCATGCCGTAGGTGCCCGTGAGCTTGTTGACGAGGTCCTGCTGGTCCTGGGCGTTGTCGTCGCCGTCGCGCTTGGTGATGATGTAGGAGATGGAGGTGCCGTCGCTGGCGGTGCCGCACTGGCGGTCGACGTACCCGGGGACGCAGGCGACGCCGTCGGTGTGCAGGTACTTGTACAGGAAGACGCCCGAGTTCTGCAGGATCAGGCCGATGGTGTAGTTCTGCATCGACTGGAGCATGTTGGCCTGCAGCACGTCCTGGGTGACGTTCTGGTGCGTGCCGAGGAACTTGCCGTCGCCGACCATGCTCAGGATGCCGCCGCTCGTCGAGTTGGCCGCCGCGTCAATCGTCGTCTGGATCGAGTTGGACACGCTGTCCTGCCACGCCGTGACCAGGCTGCCCAGCGAGTTGGCCACGTTGGACCACTGCACGAACTCGTCGGGCACGTCGGGGACCTGCAGGTTGGCCGAGATGAAGCTCGTGGTGCTGCCGATCACGCCGGCCACCGTGCTCACCGTGCCGGTGAAGGGGATGATGGACAGGGCGCCCGAGAAGACGCGGAGCATGGTCTTGAGCGGGGTCACGTTGTCCTGCGGGGAGTCGTTCAGGTCGGATACAAGGGAGGGCAGCTTCAGGCTCATAATGGTCGAGGTGGCCAGCACGGACGTGTACAGGGAGTTCATGTAGCTGTTCCAGTTCTGGATGCTCACCAGAGCGTACCTGTCGAGGATGGATCAGCACACAGGCTTTGTGTTTACATGTATACATGTAGGTACATGTATGTGAATGCATGAAACTTACCACTGGGGCATGTCGACGGGAGTGCAGGGCTGGCCGGCATTGCAGAAGCTATCGAGGCCGCTGTTGTGGAGAACACAAGGGTTAGCTTCCATCGCACACTGAGAAACACGTGGGGAGGAGGATTGGATCATACCAGAAAAAGTTGGGAGCGCCCATGCTGGAAGCCAGCTTCTGGACATTGTCCTTGGTGGCCTCGGTGACGTTGGCAGCAATCCAGTCAGTCAGGAACGTCTCCATGCCGAGGTTGTCCCAAGTCTCTTGGCTGAGGTCTTCAGCCGTGCACGTCGCGGCCGCCGTGCTGTTGGCCACATCGCGGGGAATGATGGGCGTGGCGGTGGCCACAGCCGCAGCGAGGAAGAGAGAGAGACGCATCGTGGCGGGTGTGAATGATTGTGAAGTCCAAGACGCCCAAGGTTTGTTTGTTAACGATTGGAGAACAGTGACGGACAAATGGTCCGTGAGTTCTGGGATGAACGAAGGTAAGAAAAAAGATCGAATGAAGAGAAAAAAGAGTGGTGAGGGCGAAGTGGTGATGGTGAGATGAGGTAAAGAAGACAAGACGAGTAGAGCAGGGAAGGATAGAATATATATACTCCAGCTCGCATGAATCCGCTCTGTCTCTCTGAGGACCGGAAAGACCCTATCCAACCATCGGACTCGTGATGATTCCCGAGAGCGCATAACAGGGTACCCGTACTCGTTGACTCGTAAACTCGCGGATCTTCGCGTGGCCTCCACATCGTTTGCCAACTCAACTGACAAAACAGCCCAGTCGTGTTTTGTATAAACACACGGTTTCCAGGCTTGCTTGCTGCGACTCGGTTAATCTGTGTGCACCTGTAGTTCTATCTGCCCTGTGGGTTCCCTATGGGTTCCCTGTGGGGAGCGTGTTCTAATGCATGGAAGCCCATCTAAGCGTTCGTATTGGTTCGGTGCAGGGCATAAAACGACCGGTTTGAGTTTACGAGATAGGGCGGCAGGTCTTCAAACCGCGGATCGACATGGATTCGGCTCTTCGGGTCTTTGGGTGGGATGAGCACAGACCGCGGGAGTGTCAATCAGTCTGCGACTACCCACAGTGATGGAATCAGTCTGTAAGCCTACAAGTAGACAAGTAGAACGAAGGACTCCGGGATGTACAAACAGAACCCCAACTAGAGTGGCGACAGCACAAGGCAAGATCTTTGAACACCTACAGGTATTACTATATGTACAACCGATTTCTAGACTCATTGACAGTTATCTACATGTATGTAGGTAGTATATAGTACATGTACGGACTATTGTTGGATGGTAGCCCTACGAGAACCAGGCAGACTACTCGTACCTGTGCGCGT
Organism: Geosmithia putterillii; assembly: GCA_900188575.1. Taxonomy (NCBI): domain Eukaryota; kingdom Fungi; phylum Ascomycota; class Sordariomycetes; order Hypocreales; family Bionectriaceae; genus Geosmithia; species Geosmithia putterillii. The sequence goes on along the minus strand of FYEU01000286.1, from coordinate 288,558 downwards.
GTATGCGCCCACTGGCGTCTGCAGATCTATTCGGTAGCTAATAACGCTTAATCCATTTCCATATGAGCGTTCAATCAAGGCCGTTTCACACCTTGTCAGTTTCGCGCTCTCCCCCGTCTCAGGTCTGCAGCTACGCCCAGTACATACATACATGTGCTTCCATTGAAGCTACGAGCATCCCACAATGATGCCGACCTGCACTGCCACGCGTATTTCCTGCAGGGGTCACTACTGTATGCTCGTATGGCAAACCCCGATCGCAGGCGTGAGAAAACGGCTACTCGTATAATACCGGCAGTCGCTCTGGCAGGACCCCACAAGCCGCCAACTGCCAGCCAATGACACATGTACATACCAGTGAGTGCTCCATCGGCCCCCAAATTGAATTTCAAGGGCCCCCAAGAAGATTCAAGGGGGTGGGCGAGAAATAGGGGGTCCAACGTAGGAACGTCACAAGTAAGTAGAAATCCTACGGCTAACTCCAGACGCATTGGCCGTGGAGTGCGGTGAGAATACCCGTGTTGTCTCGCCATTTTCCAATTGGCTTTTCTCTCCTCAAGCTGTCCGGGCCCCTGTCCCCTCGTGGTTGGGAATAAAGGCAACCTCTGGCAGCCCAGGGGAGAGGAGTTCATTAATCTACTGGTAGTTTTGGTGTGCTTGTGACAGTCGCCTCATTGACGCACCTGTCTGGTAAAACATGCGATTGCGGTTATAGAGTGGGGGTGTGAAACTGGGTGCTCCACTGATCCTGTGAGACAGGCTCAGAGAGCCCGGAGCTTCTCGATTGCTATTCGGGGACTGCATGGGGGCTGATACTAGAGTTAAGGCGGTATCAGGTCAGAAGGGAGTATGAGGGTGGGATTCCGAAAGACGAGATAAGAATTGTATGTTTGGCAGTCTGGGAACTTCAAGACAAAGGACAACAAAAGCGATGGATCTCGTTGAATCTACATAAGCCATTGATTCGATCTATTGTGTGTGTAGCGTCAAGCCTCAACCACAGGGTGGCTCGACATTGCGGAGAGTATCACGGATCTCATCTTGACATGCGCCAGGTGGTCAGTTGGGTGGCCAGAGCGATAGATGGGAGAGACAGATATGCACCATGCACGTCAGTCAGAAGCTGGCGTGATGTCAAACATGGTGAGGATAAAGCCAAGCCGTTCGAGTGTCTTGCGCATCCTGGTCGTCGGGTGATCTTGGTCTATGCAGAGTGTTACGAAGAGCATGTAGAGACTTGGCGGTGGGATCCCCCGGATGCTGCCGACGGGCTGGTTCCAAATCATCATGGCGGTGCCTCACATCGCCAGTGTCCGGTTCCTCATGGGACGCTCCTTGTCATTTTCCGGCCTCGGATCCCGGGTGCCCGTCAGGTGTCTCTTACACGTGGTACCCGATATAGAATGCATGCTGATATGATCGATAAGAGTGAGCGACGCAAATGACAGGGCATCCGAATGTGTCTTCTCCATATCCTGGTTGTGATTGTGCAAGTCACTGAGCATGGTTACCCTATTGACAGTTTTAATTTTGTAACCTTGCCTTACTGTGTGCTGCAGCCGAACTATCGGTTCTCTTAGTTCAATTGAAGCCATCTCGAGAGGATCGGATGGTATTGCAACTTCAGACATAGCAAGAAAACTGACGAGTCTAAGGCCCAAGTGTAACTCTCAAAAGGCTAGGGCACAAGACGAGTTGAAATCATCATCGGGCAATTGAAGATAGCAGCGACAGCGCGGGCTTATACGAAATCGCGGATTCACTTGCAACCGAAGAGAAAAGTAAGTGTGAAGACTACGAGGGAACTAAATCAGCAATGTTATTTTCCATGCTAGACGGAAGCAAGCACCTCACAATTACATACATAGATATATAATCAATCAAACGACCACTTGATGCTATGCCAAGGCATCATTGACGACACTGCCTAGGCAAATGAGGCAGTGCATCGCATGACAAGAGTTGCCAAGCCGTCATGAGTGATTTAGACTCCGCGGTCAGAAGATACACTGACGTATGTGAGGGTCTGTGAGGGTCTGTGCATGAATTCCAGAGCGTATCCGTACGAGAGACGCATGATAACAGCCCTGTGCATATAGGTACCGGACAGAGCACACCGCACATACCAGGATCCCTCTCCCAGAGAGCCAAGGAGCGCGTCTTACTCGTACGAGCATAGACTCGGCATTACTATTCTCCTGGCGGCAGTTACGGGCCTGTTGCCAGTTGGCAATGGCCAGGTCCCGGTGTTCTCTCCCGAATCCGGATTAGCTCTCCGGTGGTTGGTCGATTTGTTTTCTACTTTGTTTTGCTCCCTCCACAGACTACCCCGGCTGTTGTTCTCCGCACCATGCGGGGATGGTCGGTGCCTCTTCTCGCGGAGTGCGCGGCTGTTGCGACTTTGCGACCCCAGACGCTCTCTTCTCATTGATCATTGCTCAATGGACACGGGCCTTTTCTCCACGGCGGAAGCAGAAGATTGTTGTTGTTCCCACTCGTCTATTGGCAATTACTCGTACGAGCACAGCGCATGTGGTTTCCCCTCATCTAGCTTACCCCACAACCGCTTTTCTTTCTTTCCTCTTCTCCGCACGCAACGGGCCCCACGTGTGTGGTTGCCCTCGACACCACACCACCACACCACACCATCTTACGCGTTCCTATGTGGAAAAGAAAGGGCACGAATAGACTACAGCTACTATAGGTGCGTTTGATGCTTGTCATTCGGCTAATAACTCTAGGAGAACAAGATTACCCCACACGGCTACGATCGAGTACAAATACTAGGCCAGAGATTGACTTTGCCAGAAGGCTTCTTCTCTCGTCTTCTCTCGCCCCCCAAAACCCTTGACACTTATTCTTTGGCCCCCAACCCTTTCTTCCACAATGGTACCTCTTCCCGGTCCACGTGCTCTCGCACTAGCAGCACTGTCCATAAGCTCATCGGCCTTTGCCCAGGACTCAAATACTTCCAACTACACCGAGCCTTACCGCCCCCAATACCACTTCACCCCCGAGGCGGGATGGATGAACGACCCCAACGGCCTGGTCTACTACAATGAGACCTATCACCTCTTCTACCAGTACAACCCCGGCGGCGCCGTCTGGGGCAACATCTCCTGGGGCCACGCCACGAGCCAGGATCTCACCCACTGGGAGCACCAGCCCGTTGCGCTCCTCGCCCGCGGGTACCCCGAGAATGTCACCGAGATGTACTTTTCCGGAAGTGCCGTCGTCGACACCAACAACACCAGTGGCTTCGGCTCCGAGGGCCAAGTCCCTCTGGTGGCCATGTTCACTTCCTACGTAAGACAATGCCCAACACAACACAACTCTGTGCATTGTTTGTTTGTTTCAACTAACCTTGTCAACAGTACACCGAGGCCCAGACCCTCCCCAGCGGCAAGACCGTCGAAAAAGACCAGCAGTCGCAGTCGATAGCCTACAGTCTCGACTCCGGCACCACCTGGACCACCTACGACGAGGCCAACCCCGTGATTGCCACGCCGCCCGAAGAGTACGCCGACCAGCTGACCGAGTTCCGCGACCCGTCCGTCTTCTGGCACGCCGACTCAGGCAAGTGGATCGTCGTCCTGTCTCTCGCCAAGATCCACAAGCTCGTCATCTACACGTCTCCCAACCTCCGGGAGTGGACCAAGGTCAGCGAGTTCGGCCCCGTCAACGCCGTCGGTGGTGTCTGGGAGTGCCCCAGCATCTTCCCCGTGAAGGTCGCGGGGTCGACACCGGCCCAGTACAAATGGCTCGCCCAGATTGGGCTCAACCCCGGTGGACCCCCCGGCACCACCGGCTCGGGCACGCAGTACGTCGTCGGCGACTTTGACGGCACCACATTCACGGCCGACCCCGACAGCATCAAGCAGACCAACTGGATGGACCTGGGGCCGGACTTTTACGCCGTCCTCAGCTTCAACGGCCTGCCCGTCGATGAGCGCATCAACATTGCCTGGATGAGCAACTGGCAGTATGGCGCTGTGGTGCCCACCGACCCGTGGCGCAGCGCCATGACTGTCCCGCGCAGGCTGTCTCTTGCCGTAGCGACCAACGGCACCACCAAGCTCCTACAGGAGCCTATTGTCGGCGAGAAGAAGGTGAAGGGCACCACGGTGCACTTGGACTCGGTGGCTGCAGGAACCACCAAGCTCAATGTCACTTCCAAGACGCTGGATGCGACGCTCGCTTTTGGAAAGTCGGATGCCTCCGAGTTTGGAATCGTCGTCCGCGCCTCGGCCGATCTGAAGCAGCAGACTCGTGTGGGATACAGCTTTGAGACAGGCCAGGTGTTTGTCAACAGGACGATTTCGGGGGAGTCCGGATTTGACGACACGTTTGCCGACACGTACTATTCCCCTCTTTCTGCCAAGGATGGAAAGGTCACGATCCGCGTGCTTGTCGACTGGTCTTCTGTTGAAGTCTTTGGTGGGGAGGGTGAGTCGGCACTGACGACTCTGATCTTCCCGGCTGAGGATGCTGTTGATACTTATCTTTTCTCTACGGGGGGGAACACGACTGATGTGCATCTGACGACGGACCGGGTTCCGTCAACGTGGAATTGACCGGCTGTCAGGTTCAAAGCCACATAGCATATGATGAGTTATACGCACCTATTCATGTCAGATAGAAATACAAACACACCAGTGTACTGCAATGAAGAGTCCATAATGATGATGTCACCCTTATGTTGAGGTCAGAGCTGCTCTACATAGATTAAATGCACTCGGTGGTTGAGCGGTGCCTTTGTGGGCGCGGTGAAGAAGCCTGCGCCGTTGCGTCATGGCATTGTAGCGATAGCCTCACTTTACTAGTATATGCATGTATGGACGCCTCGCAAGGCGCACTTCATGTTGCATTCAGTATTGGTAGCGAAACGGTGTCTCATTGGCCAACAGCTGCGGGGGAATTTGCAAATGTGCACATTATATGCACATTTGCTCCTTTGTATCAGGCGGGAGTATACGCGCTCAGCACTGCCTGCCCCGCTGCTTGGGAGGGAAGGAGCGAACGAGGCAGACTGTCCATTTCTGGGCAGGCACTCCGGGCTCAATGCCTGACCCTCGGGAGAGTTCTTCAAGCTTCATACACCATTCCACAAACGCTCACTTTTGCGTGGAACGTCGCAGCCCCCTCCCACATCGAGTCGCTCACCTCTTCAACTTTCATCATCCAGCGATATACCACCATCTGCGAACCATCATGCTGTGACGGTCATTCTCCGTGTCATCTGGGCGCTCATACCAGCACAGTCACCATGGAGCCACAAACCGTTGATCTCGCCATACTGCCAAGGTAAAGCTCGATCTCCCGGCTGGACCATCCCCGAAATGACCTTCGATAGCTCACCTTTCAATAGAAGAAGCATCGCAGTGAAAAACGGCCCTACCAAAGACAACCTGTGGAATCGCGCCTTATGCTCGCTGCCCGACCCCGAAAAGTACCGCTCGAGACTCAGCCCTGGCGAGGATCAGAACCAGACACAGTCACTGGCACCCATCGACGTCCTTTTGGCAGAGACAAATGATGCTAGCAAGACAGCCGCCGAAAGTTCCTGGTCCTTCGAGGGCCTGGGTGGGAAAAAGGTCATTGTTCGCGACATCCTGGCCAGGGTAGCCAAATGGATCAACCATTTCAAGGAGATTGGCGACATCATTGTCCAATACGATCCGGTCCATGCCGCCTTGCCCTGGGCCGGGTTCCGCTTCTTGCTCAATGTTGCCATAGGCGACATACAGGCACACGGCGCCCTCGTGGAGAGGCTTGCATCTCTGGCTGAGACCATATCCCGCGCTTCTCTTATTGAGAACACCCCTCCCATGGCTATTCCTGGACATGACTACAATGAGCAGCTCAGTGCAAGCGTAGTCAATCTCTACGCTGCTATTTTGGTCTTTCTAGGCAAGGCCAAGCACTACTACGGACAGAACAAAGGAGGTATGTAGATCATGTTCCAAATGTGCATGTAACAACAGCGTTCTATATCTAACGTCCACGGTCAGTGCGTGCACTCAAGCACGGGGCCTTGCACTCGAAGTCCCTCGAGGAGTCGTACGATAAGATTGATCAGGCATGGAGTGCCTTGGATTCGTGCTGTATAAGCATCAACCTCATAGGTCTATTTCCCGCCACTTCGTACATTCCCATCCATACTAATCCTAACACGCGGGTTCCTAGGCCAGCTACAGACGAACCAGAGCCTACACAGGTTGCTCATCAATTTCGACAAACTCCAGGACCGTTGGAGTCCGCAGCTAAAGCAGATTCAGGATCACCTCAGAGGTATGTATCTATATTTGAACGACTGTTCTTCTCTTTCCGAGGATGGTTAGCAAGGTCTAAATCGAACCGTACTTATAGATGCGGAGAGACGACATGCCCTCCAGCTTATTTCCGACCTGCCATACGTACAGTACCACAAGCAGGTCAAGGAAGACGTCTTCAAGAACAGTGGAAAGTGGCTTATAGAGAACCCTGTCTACACGGACTGGCTACGGGACTCCGCGTCTTCCATCCTCTGGCTGCACGGTATGCCGGGGTCCGGAAAAAGCAAGCTCGTGTAGGTGCAGAATCTGTGGTTGGAGCCTCATTCCCTCCCTACACATGCGGGATAAACACATTCGTGAGGGTGACTAGCTAAACCCAGTCATTTATCGTCAGGTCTACCGTTATCGAGCATGTCCAGGACGAGTTCAGGCAGCAACGGGCGACAAGGCCGGCGTATTTCTATTGCTCCAGAAACCAAATTGAACCCGAGCGCTCTGACCCCGCACGCATCCTGGCTTGCCTTGCCGTCCAGCTGGCTACACCCACGGGGGTCCAAGACGGGATTCTTCCGCCAGCTTCCAGGTACTACAACGAATGCAAGGACACCAACTTTGCGTCTGGGCCGCCCACCATCTCTGAGAGCTCCAAGATCTTGCTCGAACTGCTTGAGTGCTACAAGGACTCGGTAGTGATCATCGTCATTGACGCACTGGACGAATGTGATCGCGGTACGAGGGACAGTCTCCTTGATGCACTAGACTATATTTTAAACGAGTCCCCGTGCCTCGTAAAGATCTTCGTCTCAAGCCGTGATGACCAAGACATTGTATGCGCACTCGCACACTACCCTAGTCTTCACCTATCGTCCGCTCTGAATTCAGCCGACATCAGAGAATACATTCACACTACGGTCAACGATCGCATCAAGAGAGGCAAGCTCCTCCGGGGGAGCAGACGCAGAGAGGCCCTTGGTGTCCAAATCATTGAGGAGCTCCAGGCCAATACAGAAGGAATGTAAGTACAGCCCACAAAAATAGCTGCGGGAGTCATATGTAGGCACGAAAGATGGCTTTGAATATGCGTACTGATGTAGGTTATATGCATACAGGTTCCGATGGGCAGCTCTCCAGATAGAGATGCTCTGTCGACAAAAGACTGAGGGTGGTGTCGTGGCTCGCCTCGGAAAGCTTCCAAAGGAACTCAACAGCACCTACGACGAAATTTTCAAGGAAATTGACGACTACGACGATATTGGCGAGAGAGACTATGTTACTCGGATCCTGAGCTGGCTTCTTTGCGCTCGCGACAGCTTGAAATCCAATGAGTTCCTCGAGGCTGTTCGTTGTTCAGGCAACGGCCTAGAGCCCGAAATTGAAAGGGTTCAGCTATTGTATCTGTGTCACAACCTCGTCGAATATGACGCAAATCTCGAAATCTTCCGATTCTCGCATCTTTCGGTCCGCGAATTTCTCGAGACAACGGGGCGGTGCACAGCGTCCTCGGCTAGTGGACTGGTAGCCCAGGCCTGCTTGTTCAACGTCGTACATATTCTGCCGACGTCTCGTCCCGCTGGGTCAAATTCTACGGTACAGAGGAGTCCCTTTGTACACTATTTCCCAGGGTTTCAAGATTACTGCCTCTCTAATTGGGGCCACCACGTGCGGGATTCAGATCTCCAAAACCTCCCCGAATTGAGGACACTGATGGACGCTCTCCTCCATGACGAAAGCCATAGGCCTTCCGCCATAGCTTGGTGGGATGCTCTTATTCAGGAATTACCCACGATGAAGACTCGACTTAAAGATGTGATCATGGTCGATGTTGACGCCGACTACGACGGGCGACTGGAAATGTGGGCGATGTGCTTGTTTGATCTAGCAGCCCTTGTGCAAATCCAGACCTGGGGAAATTGGAAGCGCCGCTTTGGGAGAGACCCCGAAAGGCTAATAGTGAATTTGGGAAGCATGAACGTTTTGCAAAGGTGTCTGGAGGTTGGTGTCGAGTTCGATATCAGCGAGGCTACGGTAGGCGAAGTGGCTACAAATCAACGGCACGGCGAAAGAATGATGAGGCTTCTTCTACAAAAATATGGAAGTGTCCCATTACTCACTTCAAAACTTCTCGAAACGACGGCATCCTTAGGATTAGAGGGGACCCTGAAGCTCTTACTTCTCGAGGGCGGTGACGAAGTCCCAATCACAGAAACCATCGTTGAAGGGACGGTACGGTGGCCGAAGGTTCTGAAGCTGTTGCTTCGCGAGCACGGACACGAATTCCGGATCACAGAGGCCATCGTTAAGAAAGCAGTGATACTATCATTAGAGAGTTTGAAGCTCTTGCTTCGTAAGCGCGGACACGAATTCCGAATCACAGAGGCTATCGTTGAAGTAGCGGCAGAGTCGACGGAGACTCTCGAGCTCTTGCTTCGTAAGCGCGGACACGAATTCCGAATCACGGAGGCTATCGTTAAGAAAGCGGCGAGACGGTCGATCTATCCGGGGACGGCTCTATGGCCCCTGCTTCGTGAGCGCGGACACGAATTCCGGATGGCAGAGGCTATCGTTAAGAATAACCCGAGACAGCCACTAAAGAGTTTAAAGCTCTTACTTCGTGAGCGCGGACACGAATTTCGAATCACAGAGGCTATCGTTGAAGTAGCGGCAGGGTCGATAGAGACTCTCGAGCTCTTGCTTCGCGAACGCGGACACGAGTTCCGAATCACAGAGGCTATCGTCAAAGTAGCGACAAGGTCGACGGAGACTCTAGAGCTCCTGCTTCGCGAACGCGGACACGAATTCCGGGTCACGGAGAGCATCGTTATGGGTGCATTGACCAACGTGTGGGCCGAAGCTGACGAACTTCGACTTCTCTTGGACCAACCCGGAAGCGATGTCCAAATCACCGAGCACATGGCCAATACGGCGGCGGATTTTGGAAAGCCAGGGCAAATGAATCTTATCATTGAGAGATGCGGGAGCAAGTACCCGGTGACGAAAGCGGTCGTGGAGGCAAATGAGGCAGAGAAGGCACGATCGGGGCATGCCCTTGACGACACGTCTTTGAAAACATTCCTGAGGAACTGGTCTGGTCAGCACCGAAAGGGATTCGTGGGCAAAAGGTGGCACAAGAAGAAACAAACTGCAAAAAAATAAATACTACAGCGGGCACTCACTGGTCATGACCCAACTCTATACACTAATCTGCCCTTGGTAGCTTGACGCTGGGAGAGAGGGCGGGTCTATATTAATAGTAGTACCGACAGCCACCCACTAGCCTTTTATATATGTTAAAGGGTGGAGGGCTTGGGGGGTGACGCTATGTACATGTATACAGGAGAGACGTTGCTACGAAAACATGCATGCACGGGGGATTATCTGCGACGAGGCTCGGAAGAACTAATGAGTATACCAAAAGATTACTAGTAAGAGGAGAATGTTGGGAAGCTTCAATTGTTAATGAAGGCTAAAAGTCTGCACAGTTACATGTACGAGTCCCCTCAGGGCCCGTCCATCTGGCTGCATCCCAACCCAAAAACACACAAGGACGGCCTACGAAATCTGCACGCCTTCTCCAAGGAGGGCCGCGCTCGGCAGCGCTTCCGCGATACGCCAGGAGCAATCCAGTATACACGCCATTCGATGCCTCGCCTGCGTAAAGCCCATGGCTGGACCATGATTGACGGCACCCGTCTCTTTGCGCTGCCGCTGCCTCTGCGGCCGCCGCGTCTGAGGCTGGAAAAGAGACGTGAGCGGTTCATCACCGAGGGGAAGCACCATGCTATTGTGTACGAGCACATATCCAGCTCGGGGGGTCACGTCGTTTCCGACGTCGTGCAGGCCCAGCTTGACCTCTTCTGGCTGACTGGCTTCTGCATGGTGTCGTCGCCGCCAGACAATTGGCAGGGGAGCGGCGTGCTGGTAGACATGGCGGACCTGATAGGCCCGTGGCATGCTTCGTGGTCTGTTCTTGTGTATAAGAGACAGGACGCCAAATCTGTGACTGGATGAAACTCTGCTGAGCATGCTGATTTCAATAATGCCCTTTGGCTGTCTAGGGACGAATACTACCATGGGGGTGGCACACGGGACCCCCAGGAGTCCAGCAGCACGTCTCCGCCTCGATCTAGAGAGGACTGGATACGTTAACGAAGCAAGTAACCAAGCAAGACTGTCGGCTGTGTTTCCTCGACATAAAGGGGAAGACGAAGAAGACAAAGAAATCCGAATAGACCCGAGCTAAGGGCGGGTGATTCTACAAGGGAAGCCAGCACGTCTACTTGGTCCGGTGAGTCTGCCTATTCCAATATGTATTACATGCGTGTGTATGTACGTGTGTGTATGTAACCGCGGGATGGTCGGTCCCAAGTCACCATTAAACACCTCATTAGGTCAGTTGTTGAAGAAGGATATAAGGGGAATGGCAGAATCTCACGAGAATAAGTCTCATTACGGCATACTCTTTCGTTATATCGTAGCGTACATTGGGAGTTTAGGGATGCCAACACCCAAGAGACCTCACCAAGAGGGCAAAATCGGTTCAAAAATGCGGTGCGGGGTTGCGGTGATTGCATGTTCCATGGTGGCATTTTGGGTTTGGCGTGCCTGGGATCTACTGCATGTAATGGTCTATTGGCAGACGGTTACCCCGGAAGAGGTCATATTCGTCAATATAGAGTAATGAATGCATGGACATGCAGTTAGAAGTCAATACCACAATATGCCTATATTCGGATGAGCTCGTACTACGTACCACGTACGGTCCACGGAGTACTCGGATTGAGTCACCCGGGCAAGAGCTTGTTCTGTTCAATGTCAGTTGAAGATTGTGCCCCGCAGCCCCGCCCGTGGCAGCCGGCCGAGTTGCATGATGGATCATGGAATGGCGTAATGGGTCTTGTCCCGGGGGCCGCTACTCCGTACCGAGTACTATTCTGTGACGTGACGGCCTCAAGTTTCCGCGAGCTTATTTTGCGTGACCCGCTGCCCAGCCCATAGGTCATTAATAATGCGGCTTCGGTTTCATACTTAAACCAGGCTGTTCAACCAAATTCCGAAACTCCATCTTCTGGAACATACAACAACATCACCTAGTACTGGAGTATTACATGCACCTGTATACCAAAGTCGTCATCCACGCCCTATTTATCCTCATCGCCTACGTAACCATTGCACCCCGCTTCACCTCCATCACCACCGACAACATGGCCCCTCAGCACGTTCTCCTCGTCGGAGGCCACGGAAAGGTGTCCCAGCACCTGACGCCCCTTCTGCTCAAGCGTTCCTGGACCGTCACCAGCGTGATCCGCGCGCAGGAGCAGGTGCCCACGATTGAGAAGCTGGGCGCCGGTCTGCCGGGCAAGCTGCACGTGCTGGTGAGCAGCATCGAGGACATTGACACGCAGGACAAGGCGGCCAAGCTTCTTCAGGATGTCAAGCCTGATCTTGTTGCTTTTTCAGCGGGTAAGGCCAGCACAATCCATGCCACTCACAATCATAACCCCGCAACTGACCATACTTTCTATATTAGGAGCCGGCGGCAAGGGAGATCCCGAGAGGGTAAGACAGAACTGGACTGAACTGAACTGAACTGAAGTAGAGACCTTTGAATGAAGAGAGTACTGACTGTACCAGACCTTCAAGGTGGACCGCGACGCAGCCTCGCACCTGATCCGCGCAGCCGCCACCTTCCCCTCCATCAAGCGCTTCCTTCTCGTCTCGTACAACGGGTCGCGCCGCCGCGCCGCCCCCTGGTGGCCCTCGGGCGAGTGGGACGACTACAACACAAAGGTCAACCAGGGCTCGCTGGCGCGGTACTACCAGGCCAAGATCCCGACCGACGAGCTGCTGTACCAGGTGTCGCGGGACAGCGGTGGCAAGCTCGTGGGCATCGACCTGCGCCCTGCGCTGCTCACCGAGGAGCCGTCCTCCAACAAGGTCGAGCTGGGTAAGTCGTCGCACGCTGCCGGTAAGGTGAGCCGCGAGTCGGTGGCGCGGGTGGCGGATGCGCTGCTCGCGGCGGAGGGCGTGAAGAACTCTTGGGTTGATCTGGCGGATGGGGAGGAGCAGATTGATCAGGCGGTTGGACGGGTTGTCAAGGAGGGTGTTGATGCTGCGGAGGGGGATCCCGTCTTTGAGGCTTAGGCCAACTCACTGAGAGAAGAGAGGAGGAGATGGTGACAAATTGCAAGGCTGAATGATACGATAAAAGACTGTGAATAATAATACAGACTTGGCGGTAATGAGCTTGTCACTGCCGTTTATACTAGTACTCATGATTCGTGATGCGACCGAGCGCAGCGAGGAGGCCTCCCCGGCAGGGGCCGCCAGAGGCAGAATACAGATGAACTGTTGCAAGTCAACCGAGAATATTTGGACGTAAAAAGGAGCATTCATTTGAGTTGTAATTGAGGATTGTGTGTATCTGCCATGAATGGGCATGAGACGGTGGTAGTCGTGGGCCTCGGCCGTGTAGATCTTAGCTTCATCTTCCCCGCGCCGGCGACAACCGGACCCCGGTATACCATCGAGTACAACGTAGCCGGTCAGACTAGTCAACCATGCACAATAACAATAGCATCTCTATGAAGTGTCTATTTCAACCAGCAGGTTGCGAAAGGCTCCAGAGTCCGTCAATCCAACATATCAAAGACATCAATACGAGAATACCGCAGACCCATGTTACCGCTCCCCGGATTCCGCTCCCCGCACCGCCTTGCGTCTACTATAACCCTCATCACGCAAACATCTAAACACATCCGATCACGTTCTATACATCTCGCCCACACATTCACCTCCAAGACCAAGACCAATATGCCGCCCAAAACCCCCGTCCGCACCGTCATGCCATCGCGCCTCCCCTCTCCCCCGGACACCCCACCCGACCTCTTCACCTCCAACCTCGCCTTCTTCAACCAAACACCGTGGACATCCGACCTGATAAAGAACGGCCACGACCACACCAGTGCCGTCATCCCCTGCATACTGCAGTGTCGCAATCCAGCATCATCATCTCACGACCAGTTCTTTGGCAAGACGCTGCTGTCGGACGATGCCATCCCGTATATGCTGTCTCTGGTAGTGCTGCCCAAGCCAGAGGCAGAGTCGTCTGGGCACCTCGATGACCCAGACAACCCCATACGGTCCGTGACGACCCTGTATCACGTCGGCCACGGACTGACAGGCGGCCCCACGGTCCTCCACGGCGGGTGCACAATGGCCATGGTGGACGAGGCCATGGGCGCGCTGACAGAGGTGAATGCCGCGCTGGGGAAGCGGGGCCCCGCCTTTGGCGGGTTCAGCGTGACGGCGGGTCTGGAGATTCGGTTCGTGCGGCCGATCTTCACGGGTCGCACGGTCGCCGCGAGGGCCACGCTCGACGGGGTGGATGGGAGGAAGGCGAGGGTGAAGTGTGAGGTGGTTGATGAGGAGGGGAAGACGTTGGTTGTGTGTAGTAGTCTTTGGGTCGCTACTGCGCCGGCCATCTAGATACATGTACTCTGCTCACACACACTTACACGTACTTACATACTACATCGACACATGAATACGTGGATACATGGGCATTTGAATACCAGGGCATCACAGGGAATTGTATACATGGAATTGAATGTTCGCTTATTACTACTAGTAAATATGAACGAGGGGGGTATGGGGTATGTATGACGGCCGTAAGCGCTGAAAGAAATGCATCGCCTGGGAAGAAACGACAATGATATCTTTGCCCGGTCTGGGCCAAAAGGGAGGAAGAAGAAGAAGAAGAGAATAAGAAGTAGCAGTTGAGAAGGGTTGATGAAACAAGGCAACAAAAGAGATGGGTGGAACGAATGCGTGTAAAGAGATATCCCAAAAACCAACCAATAAACCGAGTGTTGAGAAGTGAAGAACAGAGCCAATAAACGTTGGGAAGTGAAGAGTGGCAATCACAGAGCCAATAAGCCAAGTGTCGCGAAGTGAAGAGCCCCTGTAATAGATCACTCCCTGGATGTGCTCCCGGTCTTGCCCGACCTGGGCAAGAACCTCTGAACCGCCTCCTTGGTCCGTGACGGGTCCTCGAGGGCAGCATACGCCGCCTCGCGCTTACTCATCTGCTCAGTCTCCCATCCGTCCTGGCGATGCTCGAGCTGCGACTCGGCCGAGCTCAGACTGCTAGACGAGTGGTTGTTCATGACCATGCTGACGATATTGCCCTCCTGCTTCTTGACATCGCGCTGCTTCTCCTTGAGCTTGGTGAGATGGTCATCACCAGACGCCATGGTGACAATACCGAGGCGGGGGAAGTTCTTCTCGAGGAAGCGCTTGAGCTCGGGCAGCACCGACTTCTCGGGCCGGTAGGTGCCGGACTCGTTGTCGATGACGAGCTGGTAGTACGCCGCGTCCAGGGGCGGGGGCGCCACGGGGGGTCCTCCGGGGATCACCTCGTCCGGGTGTGTGCGCTCGCCGGGTTCGGCCTCGTCGTCGGACACGTGGGGGTGGCGCAGACGGCGGATGAAGAACTCGCCCGAGTAGGCGATGTAGGTCTGCACGTCCGAGTGCATGGTGTGCTTGCTGAGCAGGTCGACGCCGAACTCATGGCCCGTCTCGGTGAAGCGCAGGAGGCCGTCGAGCGTCAGCACGTATGTGAAGATGCGGCCGCCCTGGTCAAAGTGCGCGAGGCGCAGCAGGTGCAGCGAGGCCTCCTCGGTGCAGGGCTCAAAGGTGCCGTACTCGGTCGACTTGTCAAAGTTGTAGATGCGCGCGTGCTGCTTGTGCAGTGCCGCGTTGAGCACCTTGCCCCGCAGGCCCGTGGACGTGAACATGCTGCCGATGATGGGCTTGAACTCGACGAAGCGGTGGTACAGTTTCGGCGGGACAGGTCCGCTCAGCTGCATCTCGTTGGCCTGGAAGTCGTACTTTTGCGTCGACTTCTTCTTGCTGCCCCCGGTGCTCTTAGCATCACCACTGTTGCCCTCGGCAGCAGCAGCAGCAGCAGCATGGCTCGTCCCAGGCCGTTGTCGCTCCGCCGCCTCCTCAGCCTCCTGCTCCTCGTTGGCCCCGACTTTGGTGCCGATGAGCCGGCCAATCATGGGACTAAAGTGCTTGCACCACATGGTCGGTCCAACAGTGTACATCTGCGCGTAGGGCGGGTCGGACTTGCCGAGGATCTCGATGCTGAGGCACAGACGGGGGGACAGATCGAACTTGCCGCTGATCAGCCCGCCCAGGGCTTTCAGGACGAGAGCGCGCTTGCTCATGACGCGCTTCTTGGCCTCGAGAGACCGGCCCGGCGGGGGAAACATGTCCCACCCGTCGTACAGCCGGGGCACCTTGATAGTCACATTGCCCAGGCGGTCGTCGGCGTTGGCGTAGTCCTCGTCGTACAGCCGGCACTTGAGAACGAAGCCCGTGGGCGGCACGTTGGCCACGACCCACTGCGCGTGCCATTCGGGCTCCAGCGTCCGCCGCAGCGTCTGCGTCCGCAGGAACAGGTCCGGGTCCTCCTTGTGCCGCTTCGGCTGCGTGCCCCGCAGCGTCGCCGTCAGGTACGGGTCCGCCAGGCCCGAGTTGAAGTCTGCGGGCGGCAGGTTGGTCGCGCTCTCAAACGTGAAGCGCACCGTGTATCCCTGCGGCGCGTCGGGGAGCGGCGTGTCGTCGAAGCCGCCGGGGGGTCCCTTGCGGGTCAGCGCCCGCAGAGGCAGGCCGAAGCTGCGCACCCTGCCGCCGCTGCCGCCGCCGCCCCCGGCCTCCTTGTCGCTCTGCGGCTGCACCATGCCTGAGGGCGCGTTGGGTGTCTGCGCTGTCGGCTCGATCGCTGCGGCCTCGTCGTCGTCGCTCGTCGTGCCGTCTGCTGTCGTGACCGCGCCGTTCTGATCCGTCACGATCCGGCCGTTGGGCTGCTTGGCCTTGCCGTTGGCCTTGCCGTTGGTATCCGCCTGGGGTGACGATGATGCTGCTGGGCCCTTTCCGTTGACTGCGGGGGCCGGCGCAGCTTCTGCGCTCGCCATGGCCATTGCTGTCGGATTCGGGGGTTGTCGTCGTTTGTCGCTGTCGTAGAGTTGCCGCCGTCGGCCTCGGTCGCAAATTAGGGTTGCCAAGTGTACACGCGGACTTGTCAATTCGCAGTCATTCCCACTTTCAATCGTCGTTGCTTCTCCGCATGTGTCGCATGCACAGCTCCGGGCGCGAGGGGGGATTAAAGTAAACAGAGGAACAAGAGTATTAATAGCAAATGGCTCTGCCAATGTTGGTGTTGTTTACTACTGTACTCCGTACAGACTCCAGAATACGGAGAGCAGAGAGGGGAACTCCGAGGCTGGGGAGATGAGAAAAATGATGACGCGAGTACCGGGGTCGGGTCAAGCGGCATCTGGTATTATTAGTCCAAATAGCGCCGTTGGCTTGGCCTGGACTGGGCAGATACGAGCACAACCACAACCACAACCACAACTATTAGACAACTAGACAACTCGGTCCATAGTACAGAGTAAAGACAAGAGCAGAGCACACCAGATGTTTGAAACAGCTGGCTCTTGGCAGTGCAATCGCATCAAATCATCCGACCCGCGGCCCATCTCTTTACGTCTCGTTACGTCATGGGGCTGCCAAGTTTTGATCTTTGCCATTACATTCATTCGAGCCGCATTGCCAACTTGACGATGCTCTCTTATCAATGGTATCCTATTGATTCTGCGATGACAGTGTACGAGATGCTAGATGCTAGATGCTCGTATCCGTAGACTCGAGTTCAAAGTTTGGTTGTCTAGTTCCCCAAGTCATTCAGTTGAAATGAGCCTTGCGCTCAGTACGCATACTCGTAACCATGTTGCCAGCCATGGTTGCAAATACCGTAACTCGTACTGTAAATAGCATCCCTAACGTCGGCAAAAACGTGCCGAGTTTCCATGGCTGGTGTCCACTGCCACGAGCCTAGCCTAGTCGAAACCACAAAGTAGTACTCCGTAGTACCAAGTAGTAATGGCAACAAGCTAGCTCGGGAGACGGGCTGTGTCGGGAAGCGATTTGGTCAGTCTTTTTCTCTTTTTCCCTGTTCTTACGAGTCTTAGCCCCCAGCCTCAACCCCTGTTCCCTAGCCTCTCGGAGACATGTGGAGTCGGGAGGCCATGAGGTGCGTGGTGCGCTCGCCGCTCGCTGGGCATTACGCGTACGCGCGTATTCCTCTTGGCAACGCAGATCAAGGCAAAGGTACGGAGTACTCGTACCGTAATAACACTTGCAGGCTGCATCGTTCCATCGGCACTGGAAGTCAATTGCCTTTGGATACACAATCTGTTGCGTCAAGGGTGCATACTTAGAGTCTATGTTTATGTCCCCAGATCTTACTTAACGCCCCGAGGTTATCGAGTTGAGCACAACTCAGAGTCTAGAATCTAATTCCGGGTCTGATGAATACTTCCAAAGGGCCTTCCTTCAAAGCACCTTCCCGCTAAGGTGGCCGTGCACAAGACGCCACTGATCATCAATGGAACATGAAGCACCGCCACAATGACCGGTAACACCGACTGGGGCTCAGTCCGATGAGACTCTTTGACTCTTTTGAGTAATCGTACGGCGTACAGTCGCACTCGTACTTAGAGGTACAGCCCAAGACTACCTGTATTATTACCAGTCATCTTGCGGACGGCCCCGGAATCACAAGGTTGCAAAATCGCCCGAGTCCCAGTCGGAAATGACCAGACAACCAGAGAGCAGGCCAAGAGATGCAATTCCGGCATGCGCGGATCCCGTCGAGTTTCTATTCTCTACAAAGTAAGGAGTCAGGAGTAGTCGGGAGACTGCGGATTCCCAAGTGACCGCCGGCAACTGATAACCATGTGGCATGTGCTTGTTCCCTTCCCCGCCATGGGCCATGACGGGGTCTCTGCCGTCTTACTCTGTACGGAGCACATGTATGGTTCAATTATTACCTCGCCGTCTTAGCCATGCCAAAGAACCGACTGATACCCCAAAGGACTGGGCAGAAATGAGAAGCTCGCAATCCAATATGTGCAAAATGCTCATATCTTGGCTTAGTCTGCACAAGCTACATGTACCCGGGCGCAAGCCACATCCTGAAAAGTGAGGCTCTTACAAGCCCCCTCGGGTCAAATGTCCGTCCGTCTCGCCTGAGGCATAGACGGGAGCTTGCAACTGGACTTCGAGTACTCCGTACGGAGTACTCTGTGCAAAGTATCGGATATGAATATTGATGCAAGGTCGGCTCACCCAGACACCGGATTGCCAGAGTGAGTCCAGACAATCCAGATGCCGAGTGGCGCACGGGAGGGTCTGGGCATAACACCGAACGGCATCAGCTCCATCGGCCACGTCAGTCGCCACCACCACAGTATGTACGGAGTTAAACACTTTGAATTATATGCTAATAGATGCCCTGCCCGCTCATGCATCCGCATTGCTGCTGCGTCATGGACAATAAACATTTGACATAGAGGATAAAGCCAGGACTATATGAGTCTTCAGGTCTATATTATGCAGAGAACCCGTTTGGCCGTTCCTCGGAGCACATGGAGTGCATGGACTGACAGGAGCAGCGTGTCTCAGCCCGAGATTCGCTGACAGCCGCGACCCTGTCCGGACTGACTCTTTGTTCATTCTTGACCTATGGCTTTTGCACATGAGGTGATTGGGGGTTTACGATTAGAAATGCAGCACGACATGGGCAATGGAATCTTTTTAGAATATCTTGATTGGGTACGGAGTATAGGTGTATCGTGGTGGCTCTTGGTTACGTGCAGCCGTCTCAGACGATCATGGTGATGTACATAAAGATGAGACGAACATGAGATATGTACGTCGACAGCCAGGATTTGAGTTAACAAGCGGTACTCACACTTCACACGTCCAGGAACCATCGCCGAAAGTGAGATATCGACATGGGATTAATCGAGAGTATGAAAACAATCATCGTTCCATCTGAAAGGCTTATGCTGATGCTCATGGAGGGCTCAGAAATAAATAAAAAACACTATAGGGTAGGTCATTTGCAAAAGCTGTATGGTAGCGCGGATTGTATTACGGAGTACGGATAGGCCTCAAAGGCTCAACCCCGGAATCTCAAACAGCACAACTATCAAAGACATTGAGGTGCACAATTGCACAAGGCCAAAAATAGCCTTTAAGATTAATACCTACTCGTACCAGATCTCATCTCATCTCATCTCTCCCGGCGCCAGAGAGGTGATGCCATAGTAATACGGGGTAAAATGAGTCGCAATCACTGCCATGGTCCGTACTAAACTGAATTTATAATCATCCGCCCATGCTAGAGCCAGTCTACGGCCCTATAGCCAACTAAAAGAACATGGACAACAGAGCTCCAGCGTGTTACTCGTGCCTGGAGATTTGCACTTTCAGCCGAACCAGCGTCCAGCGTCCAGTGTCCAGCGTCCCTTTTAGCCTCGACTCCTTTCCCCTTTCCCCGCCATTTTCCGAGGAAAGGCCGGGCGGACATGAGCTAGAGGACAATGGCAGTTCAAGGCGCACCAGACTGCACGGTTTCCATTGTCGCGACTGCCTTGGGGAGCTCAATCTGAACGCCACATTTCCCAAGAACAATATCAAGGTCATGGTGTGAAAAGGTGGGGTTCATACTCATACTCATACTCATACTCTGTGTATTTTTCTCACTCATTCTCACTTGAAGGGACAAAGAAAAAGTGAAAAAAGGAACAGACGGAGGGGAGACGAGAGTGAGAGAGATTGAAAAAGGAAGCAAGCCAGCTCAGTGAGATTTGCGTGATGAGACCTGGAGGACTGCGGCATAAGCACACGCAATCATCACGACGAGGACGGCCCGGAGTCACATTTCAACGACGCACAGCCCCAGGAGCAGCAGCAGCAGCAGCAGCAGCAAACAGTCGTCAGACGACATCAGCACTGCCCACCACCACCACCACCTCTTCTTCTTCTTCATCTCATCAGCGCACAGCCAGCACCATGGCATCCCTCGACGACATGTTCATCCCCGACCTCTTCACGTCGCGCCCGCCCATGACGGACCGCCTGCGGACCGACACCTCGACGCTGCAGGAGGACACGGTGGATGAGTGCCTGCCCTTCCTCAGCGGGGCCGAGGACATCGGGGCCCGCAACGACTTCGGCCTGCCCCGGCTGGACCGCCAGCGCCACGCCCGCTTCCTGCACAAGCAGCTGGGCCAGCTCCCGGGCGCCTACAAATCGGCCGACCCGTCGCGACCCTGGATCTTCTACTGGTGCCTCGCGGGGCTGACCCTTCTGGGCGAGGACGTGGCCGCCTACCGCGAGCGGCTCATGGAGACGGTCCGGCCCATGCAGAACGCCACGGGCGGCTTCGCCGGCGGCTTCGGCCAGACCTCCCACCTTGCCACCACGTACGCGACCGTGCTGGCGCTCGCCCTCGTCGGCGGGGAGCAGGCCTACGACGTCGTCGACCGGAGGGCCATGTGGAGGTGGCTGTCTAGCCTGAAGCAGGCGGACGGCGGGTTCCAGATGGCCATAGGAGGTGAAGAGGATGTGAGGTAGGTCCATGTCTTTCTTCCGTCCCCTAGAAGCAGGAGAAACAGCAGCAGAATCAGAGGCAGAAGCAACCCTACCATGAGAGGAAAGAGGAAAAAAGGGGGGAGTGTGCATATGTGCACAGCAGCAGCAGTGCCTTGGGCACGACTGCACCCGCACAAGCACCCGCACGCACATGTACTGACTGACCGTCCGTCTTCTACAGGGGCGCCTACTGCGCTTCCGTCATCATCTCGCTCCTCAACATCCCGCTCGACCTGCCGACAGACTCGCCCGCATATGCCGCAGGACACACAGGCCTGTTTAGTGGTCTGGCCGAATGGATCGGTAAAAGTGAGTCCAGCCACACCAATCCCTTCCCTCCTCCCTCTTCTCATGTGTGTCCCACGGGGCCATGATCGATATCCCGCCAGCCAGCCAGCCGGCCAGTCCGCGAGGTCAGATGAGCAGAAAAAAAAGTGACAGTCGTCACTTGTGCTGGACAGAGTATCGCACTGACACCCACCAGCCCAGACGTATGAGGGAGGTGTGTCGGCCAAGCCAGGCGTCGAGGCCCACGGTGCATATGCATTTTGCGCCCTGGGCTGCCTGTCCATAATTGACTCGCCACACCGCAGCATTCCGAGGTATGTGCATAGGCCATAGGATCCAGGAGGGGGGTGTCTGGCGAGGAAGCAAGCAGATGAGGTTACATGAGAGCGGACGCACAGGAGAGCAGTAGCAGCAGCAGCAGCAGGATGATGAGGTTACATGCGCGGGGGATGAGACGCACAGTAGATCAAGGTTTTGCAAGGGATGGACCGTGCATAGCTATGCTTACATTGTTTACTGACTGCTGCCAAAACAGACACCTAGACGTCCCCCGACTCATCTCCTGGCTGTCGTCGCGCCAGTACGCCCCCGAGGGCGGCTTCTCCGGCCGCACCAACAAGCTCGTCGACGGCTGCTACAGCCACTGGGTGGGCGGGTGCTGGCCCCTGATCGAGGCATGTCTGAGCGGGCCGCGCGGGGCCGGCGCAGAGGTCGCCGAGGAGGCGGCCAGGGAGACGAGCCTGTACAGCCGGGAGGGTCTGACGCGCTACATACTCTGCTGCTGTCAGGACATGTCGAAACGGGGTGGTCTGAGGGATAAGCCTAGCAAGTACGTTCCTCCTCCCTCTGTCCACTGCTCTCCTCCTCTGTCCACTGCCCTTTCATTTCACCCATGGACATGACCTCTCCCCCACGATGACTCGTATAGAATGCTGCCCCCCCAGAACTCAACGCTGACACATGTGCACACACAGATACTCAGATGCCTACCACACATGCTACGTCCTCTCTGGCCTGAGCTCTGCCCAGCACAAGTGGACCCTGGCTGTGGCCCGGTCAGAGGAGCAGGTCGCCATTGCCGGCGGCCTGGGGTCCGATGAATGGGTCGCGACCCCGTACCTCAGGGGTCCGAGGCTGTTTGACGAGGAGGACCGGGTGCTCACGACGCATCCCGTCTATGCCATTCCGCAGCACACGGTCGAGGCCATGATGGGGCACTTTGCATCCAAGGTTGGGTTCTAAGAGGGACAGGCACAGGCACGGCAGCCCCGGTCGATTAGCCCGTTTCAATGTTGACAGAAAGGAACTGCTTTTCTGAAGAAGAAAAAAAAAGGACACGGTCCATTGCTTTGA
The DNA here is from genome assembly GCA_900188575.1 of Geosmithia putterillii. Lineage (NCBI taxonomy): Eukaryota > Fungi > Ascomycota > Sordariomycetes > Hypocreales > Bionectriaceae > Geosmithia > Geosmithia putterillii. The sequence goes on along the minus strand of FYEU01000286.1, from coordinate 266,131 downwards.
CAAATATGTAACTGTTTATTGTTGTTTTTGTGTCTTATGTCGATACGCATCTCCTGTAAATAAGAGATCAATCAACACATCAACTACCACCACCACCAGCGGTATCGAAACACCCATCCATCCACCTCAACGCAGCATCGCATCGCATGTCGATAGTACGGCCATGTTATTATTATGACAACACAACGAGAAGAACATTTGATTGGTCAAAAATACAATCCAATGCATTTCTCCGGCTGGTCAAAAATGACTACCTACGGATACTCCCTGTACTCCGTACGACCCACGCATTGACAAAGGTGTGTGTGTGTGTGTGCACGCAGTTGTACTAGCAGTGGTCTTCGGTTTGTCTGCCAGCCGGTTGGGTTCTTCCAGAGGAGCGTGTGGGGCAGACTGGCCCATTTGTCGTCAGCGTACAGGAGACTCCTACTCCGAGAATAAAGCCTGAGGATAAGGGAAAAATATCATGATGATACCAGTTGCAGGAGGAGGCAAAGGGAAGCTCCGTTTGCCACACGCGCCGATAGTCCGTCCCATCACGATACAGACGACAGGGACAGGCTCCACTGCAAGTATGAATCAAAGGCTTGAAGAGTTTTGGCCCGGGGTTACGATTGACAACGTGCGTGCGTTGTTGATCTACCTCTTTTTTTGCCCCATCATCACCTGTCGGCTCGAACCGGTTCACGTCGTCGTCCTTGCCCGCCTGCCCGCCCCTCCTAGATCTGAAACATGGCAAAAGGGCATGGTGATCCTCCCGAGGGGAAGGGGGGAAGGGGGGGGACCAAAGTGGGCGGCAAGATGGGCGGCAAGGCAAGCCGTCAATAATCGACACCAAGAGAAGGGGGCGGTAAAAAGGAAACAGCGAGGCAAAGAAAATGCAAAGAAAGAAGCGGGGGAGGGGGTGCGATATGTACGAGTTCGTCGCAAGCAAGCCAAGCAAGGGTCGAATGTAAGTACTCGTACTCGTGCTTAGTCCGTACTGCGTAATGACAATACGAGTAAACCCTGATGTTCGATACTACGGTACCAGTTCCAGAAACGTTACCCGAGGCCCAGGTACCGGGCCAGTTTCATGGCCTAATAGTCTATTAGTCCGCACTCTGATGTAGTAGTTGACTGCTTGACTGCAGTAGTTAATACGAGAAGAATGGAAAACTGGGCCGACAGAGCGTCAAGTCAAGATGTAACATGCAGGTAGGATACCGACGCACAAGTACCTACCTGCCTTTGCCTGTCGCCTCCATGTGGCCGCAGGAGACGCGACCTCATGCAGATGAACTGGCAACGCATGTAATTCCATCATATCATTACTCGACCGCGCGCCACTCGCCCAGGCATGAGAGCATGGACCTCTCTCGGCCGTTGAGCTTTCCCACCCCTGCCTGCTTGTTTATGCCCATCACCTCTGGGGCAGTGAGCCAAAGGGTCTCGCCTCGCCTCGTCTCGATGCCGAGAGTTGCGATGCAAAGGAAAAACTTCATTTCGGCCGACCGCGCAGGGCATGGGGGGGCGGGGGGAAGCTGTCGGGTGCACGGGCGTATCGCCGTGCGTTGCGCGCGCGCCCCCCGCCATTGTCACGATACCGCGCGGCGCTTACACCGGCGTCGCACACGGACTATTATTCAATGTCACTTTTCTGCTGCTATTGACTGCAGCCGGGAGCATTGAAGGGGCGGACGGACCGAGGGTTCCATGGGTGAACCCTGTGAGGTCTGGGAACCCCTTCATGTGAGTGAGGGCCTGTAAGTTGTGATACGTCGTACGTGCAGCGAGGATGCCTGGCGGCTGGAACAGACCTGCGCACTGCGGCGTACGGCAGCAGCGTACATGTTATGTACTACTTTGTAATACAGCATTGGATACATGTATGCGCTTGATCTCCTCTCGAGCTCCAGCCCAGCAGGACCCCCGGCAGCCTGCCGGCCATCTGCTGCTCTGGGAGCAAGCAAGCAAGTATTACATGTAGGCGGCAAGCCGCAACAAGTGCAGAGTACGGAGTACAGAGTAGCCCATGACACGACGGACGCCAAGAGTCGGCTTGATTCTAGTCATAATGGAATGTGTGTGTGACGCTGCCATGGGAGTTACTCCTCTGGATCCAGGTCACGTGTGCATGTGCCCAGCCTATGTGTATTCTACGCTAGCTTCTTCTGTGATTTAGTATTATAAACCGCTGACCTCTACTCCGTATTATTACAAGCACTTATCAGTCTTACTTGCCTATTACTAGTAGCAGCTACTCCGTACTTCGGATCTGCCTTCCTTATGACTCTATTACATGATTCTATACTTTTGAAAGATTGGCTAAGCTGGGAAAGCCTCTATGTTGTTCGTCGTTAACACCGCTGGGTCCCTCTAGCCCTCTGATATCAAGAGTAGTACATGAGTCCCCATCCGGGCATCGCCACAGCCACGGGTTGAGCCTGCTTGGTTACATGTATTGTGCGTAGACAACATACGTTCCCGTCTTGCCATCTAACATATCCGTATATACGTCCCCCCTCTTCCTTCTATGCGGCGACGCGTAAAGAGAGTCTTGAGACTGGACATGTTCCTGCATAGTGTTTTACAGTGCCTTATCAACGACAACTCGGACGCCCTCCGATGCTGCTTACGCTGTCAAACTGTATATACCGGTCGACCGGCAGCTAGCCGGCTCACACCACCCCCACGGCCACATCTTGTCCATCGCGCCCTTCTAAAGACGAGTCATAACGCGCTATCAGCGTTGAATGTAGATAGATAGATATACTCTGTACGGAGTATATACTCTATAAGCACCGTTATCCATATGATATGTAAAGCAAGAAACTCCCATAGCCTTTTCTTCCAGAATTTTGCAAATACCAAGTGTAACCAATCAATATCCGCTGCTCGACATTGATCATGTACATCCGCGACGTCCACGCCGAGAAGGACATGCATGTGCTGCGCAGCCTCGTCCGCGACAACCCCCTAGGGCTCTTCACCACGGCCATCTCGTCCCCGTCCTTCCCCCTGCTCCAATCGAGCCATATCCCCTTCGTACTGGATGTCGAGGACGAGGCCGACACCACGGACCTCGGCCACCTGAGGGGCCATCTGGCGAGGCAGAACCCCCAGAGCAAGGCCATCATCGAGGAGGCCGGCTCCCGGCAGACGCAGGTCCTCGAGCACGACGTGCTCGTCATCTTCAGCCACACCGCGCAGCACTACGTCACCCCCAAATTCTACACCACGACCAAGCCGTCCACCGGAAAGGTGGTCCCCACGTGGGACTACGCCGCCGTCCAGGTCTACGGAAAAGCCACCGTGTACGTCGACACCAAGTCGCAGGAGACATCCGACTTTCTCAACGCGCAGATGGCCGCCCTCACCGAGCAGAGCGAGACCAAAATCATGGGCTACGACGGCAAGGGCACCGCCAACGGCGGCGGAGGCACCCCGTGGAAGGTCACAGATGCGCCCGAGAAATACATTGACCTACTCAAGAAGGCAGTCATCGGCATCGATATCAAGATTGATCGTATGGAGGGCAAGTTCAAGATGAGCCAGGAGATGAAAGGCGGTGACTCCGAGGGTGTCATCAATGGATTTCAGAACCTCAACACCGGGACCGGCCGAGACATGGCCGAGATTGTCACAGCCAGGAGGCACTTGAAGGTCGGAGGGGAGCAGTAAGATCCCCAGCCGTGTCAGTCAGACCGTACAATCTTTCTAGGCTTGGTGTAAGGGAGAGAGTAGAGAGGTGTGAGTGAGGTGGTGACGTGACATGCAGGCATATATATTTACATACAAATTACACTATAATCCATGTACCTTCTAAGTCAGGCCCCCATGACAGTCCGGCTACGAGAATTTGACAGCGTGGGTCTGGATAGCAAGTAATATACCCCCCGAGGAGGCGGGGCCCGAGGGGGCCAGTGACCAGGTGCTGGGGACCCTATGTGGCTGTCGCGGAGACGGACGGGCGGTTATTATTACCTGTATTCCTATAATACCAGTACTTGTATGCATGTATGGGCGGGCCCTTGTATGGGGAATCGGGATCGCGGCCTTGGAGTCTCAACGGTCAAGTTCAGTGGCACGGTTTGACGTCTGGCTGGTGCCACCAGTTCCGACTCCTCGGAGACATTGCCACGGCATTCGCATTACTCATAGTCGTACCGAGCACAAAGGCGTTTGGATACAACTGGGGCACTACATGAGGTTTCGCCATGCCTCTTTTGGATTTGGTGACAGGAGGGGCTCTGTGTGTGGGCGAGGGTGTGTATGCACGGAGTACGGAGTACATGATGGTTGTACTCGTATACAGGCTGGAAAGACAGGCCGCACAGACAGACTGCAGCACAGACAGAACGGTACGGGCAGAACTGTACAATTTTAGTAGGCGCAGGCGAAATCCTCGCACATGGCTATGCCAATTGCCAGTGAGCATAGGGTTGAATGGCCGCAGCAAGAGAATCTGCGAGGAGACTGGCCGGCATGGACTACTCCGTGCTCGCTCTGGAGAGTTGAGAGCTTCAAACATTGACTCGTACATACGTGGTCGCATGGATGCGTGCGGCATGCGACACCTCGGACGATCTACTCTGGATTAATTTCAACTTGCATCCGCCTTTCATTCGTACCGGTTTAACACGGCAGCATTATTGCGGTACCGAATTGCACGTCTATTCGCCCCGTACATGGTAGTCGTATGCGTACCGGGCTCTTGGTGGCTGCTCAGTCGCTTTTGCCAACGCATCAATGCATAACGGCGAGCGAGCGAGGCACGTAGGCAGAGGCACTAATATGACTTTTTGGCGCCGTGATTGGCAGGCCGCGGCCCTCGTCCGTCTCTGGGTACCTTGTATTCCTTAGCGGTCGTCGTCGTTTACTCGTACGAGTAATACTCGTGCATGCAGTATTATTGCGAGTACGGACGGAGGTACTTGGGTACTCGGTACGGAGTATGGATGATAGTACAGGTATATCTACAGTATTTGCGTATGTCAGTATTCATGTCGAGACCTCTTGATCGGAGTAATAATGGTACTCGTACTCGTACACGGTACGGTACTCGTACGCATACAGGTACGGAGTACACCTACTGCTGCTGCTCACCCAATTGTGGCAAGCCGGGCTTGGTAGAGACGACGGTCCAATCAATAGCACAACATTCACCGTAAACTGCCATGACTGTCGGAGCATGCGGGCATGTGCTTTTGCGTTTGCGTCTGCGTGAGTGTGTGCACGAATGTGTGGGTGTGAGGGTGCAGCCGAGGCGATCAAAGGGTCAAAAGGGACAATGGAGACCAAAGAGGTGTCTGGAGAAGAAAAGAGGCGTCTGGAAGAATGGAGAGGGAGGCCAAGGGGAGAGAGGCCAAGGAGGGGAGAGGAAAAAGAAAGGAAAGTGAGGCAGCTGCGACCCAGATCTGCCTGCCACATGGTGCCACCTCATCATGTAGAGTCGCAGGTCAACGGTTGCAGCTTACGGCAATGGCAAGCACCTCCCAAGGCACCACCCAAGGCTCCTTCCTCTACACTCAATTGCACCTTCCCAACCTCGACGGCACTTTACCTCGAGACCTTGCACCTTCCGCAACCGCGCGCAATGGCTCGCACCTGCCGTAGACTTCGTCCATCGTGGCACTCGTAACCTGCCTGGTAGCAGTAATTGCCTTCTCTCTACCCTTCTCTACTCTTCTCCTCATTTCCATCTCTCTTTCTCCTTCTCCTCCTTCTCTTCCATAGCGTTATAGGCAATCTAGTCATCATCATCATCATCATCATCATCACCACTATCACCACCACCATTGTCATCATCACCATCCTCATTTCCTTCTGCTTTGGATTTTCCCCCTCCACCTGCTTTTTGTGGGCGCCTCAACGTGTTCATGCACCCTTCTGCAGCGACACACACAACAGACACACCCCCGGTCCAGTCTCACCGACCATTTGGCAGCCTGCGGACGCTTTTCAATTTTACCAGATGCACATTGGACAATTGATGCCCCTCCCCCTCCCCCCTCGGGCCCTCTCTGCCATTCGACCATTCAGGGCACCGACAACGCAGTAAAGCTGCCTTAGTTTGGGGGCGCCACCCACCGGCCAGTCAAATCGACCAGTCTCTGCGAGTACGGCGAGTGCGGACGCCCTATTATCCATCCATTGACGTCCGACTCTGCCTCTCCACTAGTATCCCATGTACCCCGTCATGGCTCGCCAAGTATTACCACTCCAATTGACAATGGAAGAAAACATCGGACTGGTGCTTTGCTAGACTACTGCACTGCTGCTACTACGACCATAGGTACACGCTATGGACACATACTGATACTACACTAGTAGTACGGATACACGCTACGAGGAATACTCGTACACTCTGCACACTAGCACTGTCAGTATCACCAGTACGGAGTATTACACACTCTGCTCAAGCCAGCTCCTGCCAACTCCTGCTGATGCTGATGATGCCGGCTACCATTAGCTACTGCACGTATCGCACGCCTCCTCCCCCGGACCAATTTTGTGCCATGTGCCCCTCCTCTACAATCTCTCGCCGCTACCTGCCATGAAGCCAAGGCGACGACAGGTACGTTGCCATGTAGACAGCTTGTCCGTTACCTGCCCCAACGTTGCACGTCTTGCGTCTGGTCCTGCAGCTCATCGTGCTAGGACCCATCGCAATCAATCACCAGCAGCTTTTGACGGATACATGATACTCGTCTCGTACATGATGTTACCGCCCGCTGTCGCTCTCGACCGCGCATGCTGCGTACCTGTCACTTTTCTTGCCTTACGAACAAACAATGGAGCATGTTGACGGATGCTCGTACTTGCAAGAGAGCTTGCCAACCTTGTCCACCCCTGCTCCCCGTTGCTTCTGGTATTTTCTACTCGTACGAGCGAGTACCAAGTCGAGTGCTAATAATATTACAGTCTGCAGAGTGTAGAGCGTCTACAGAGTACCACAATCTCCGACTCCATGCAACCTACCAGTACTCCAACGTACATGTACTGTTCCCATCTCAAAAAAAGACGTTACCCACCTCTCTTCTCCCCACTTACTGCCATTGCCTCGACCCCGGCCGTGCATTAGGGTCGCCATAAACAAAGATCTCGGACGCCCTCCTGTCCCACTACGGAGCAAGGTGGCCTCCATTCTTTGGCCAGCCCGCCATCGAGGAGGGGAACTCTTGCAGCCCATGGCGAAACCGCCGTCCTCTTGGCCTCATCAGCCCGGCGGCATTTTGCCACCATCGACCCGGCCCATTCGTCTTGTGGTGTTTACAGCGTATTACTTGCTCCGTAATTGCTTGTACGCATACATCTAGATGCGCAACACGATTACGTCGAGGGCGTTCCGTGCCCCTCCTTCCCCCCCCAGTATGAGCACGGGTACTCGTACCTGTAGAATGCCGGTGCGACTTCTTTCAAACTTCTACGGGGATTATTACTGCCAGTGTGCCAGGTTACCATTACCAGTATCCCCAGTCCCCAGTATTACTTACGGAGCACAGAGTGATACTGGTAGCAGGTACTGATGCTAGTACTAATCCTACTCGCCGGCAATATCACAGCTGCATCTTCGATGCCTTGGCTTTTGGCAGACAACAGGGCAGAGATCGCCTCGCCTCCTGCTTGCCTGCGTCGGTCTGGTCCCGCTGGACGTGGCCTAGTCCCCGCCCCGGCGGCCATCATCAACTGGTAGTCAGGTAGGCCAACACATCAAGAACGGGCCACCCTCCTTTGACCTCCTCCTCGTTCTCATTTGATCATTTTTAGTCTGCCATGATTATTGTCATTATTTTCCTCTGTGCCCCCCTCCTCTTTCTCCCCCAGAGCCGCATCATTATTACGAGTACCTCTGCGAGAGTACATACACTCTGGCTCGTCCACATGCGGTTGACTGCCTGGTGCGGTGGTGCCTCTGCGTCTGCTCTGTACTAATACCTTGTCCTGTCTCTTGGGCCTCTCCTCCCGTCGACCGTTTTTAATTGCACACACATGCACCCTGGTCCCGCACCTGGCCGTTGATGGCATAATAACATCTGCAAGACTGTAGCTCTGATCTACCGCCACGCCTCCTCTCATATCCGAGCCCACACCCATCTTCGCCGCAGGTTGTATTTTTTTACCGGTGTATTTATTTATTCTCGGCTCTGTTGTTATTATTATTTGTTGCAGTACTTCTTATTCTTCTTCTTCGTCCCCCTCCCCCTCACGCACATCTTTAAACCTCGCTGCCCTACCCTCTTTTTCTTTCTTCTTCTTCTTCTCCTTCTTCCAAAATCTCTACTCCTCCTCAACCTCTACCTTGGCCTCGCCTAGCCTCTCACCTCATCCTTCCCCCCCCC
>FYEU01000286.1:223643-257770 GCA_900188575.1 Geosmithia putterillii | reverse complement strand
CCCACCCCTCCCCTCTACGCCGGTCTTGGACAACGATTGACCGAGCCTCCAAGGCATCTCTCGTCAAGCACCAGCTGCCACCTCCCGCGTTTCTATTACTGGCCCGCTCTCTCCCACGGTTGGCCAACCACATTCTCCTCCGCCGCCGCTACAACGACCTTACCGGACCATTGGCCCGTGTCAGCACAATGGGTGGCTTCTACATGCAGTACCTTGAGAGTGAGTCTTTACTTTTTTTTGGGGGGTGTTTTCAGAAACAATGCCCCTGTCCTTTACCTCTGGTGTTGGAATATTCTCCTGCCAGAACGTATAAGCCGCGGGGTTGCATAGCTGTGGTGGCCATGACATGGGGTTGCGCCCGTTGAGCCATTGAGCGAATGCCGACAACAGACTGTTTGCATGGCATTGGCTCTCTGAGGAATTGGCCCTGAGGAATTGGTACCCGGGTGGTCTTTGACCTCGGAGACCCAACCGCAGCCTCGATATCTGCAGCCTACCCTCAAGAGAGAGAGAGAGACCGTGAGAGAATATAGGCTAACCATGTCTCTCTGTGCAATAGGCCTCTGCCGCCGCCGCGGATGGACCGACCCGGCATACGAGTGCTACCGCGACCCGAGCGGCTTCACATGCCTGGTGCTGGTCAATGGCCGGGAATACCAGACGGACCTGGCGTACGAGTCGGATACCCTGGCGCAGGAGAATGCGGCGATGCGCGCCTTTATGGTGTGCCGCAACTTTAGCATCAACGGCGGGATGCTGGCGCGCAACGGCATCGTGCAGGGCATGCCGGCGGCCACGGACGCGAGCAGCAAGCGGCGCCCGCACCACAAGAGCACGAGCAGCCGACACTCTTCGTCGCGGGGGAGCAGCGACCACCGACACAGCCCGCGCTCCGGACACCACTCGAGCAGCAGCTCGACCGCGTCGTTTGACTAAGGCACGCATACAAGGATACAGAGGCAGGGGAGGGGGCACGATGGTCACGGTGCTGCTATGAGGCAGCTTGGCGTGGCCATCCATCCCGCCCCCCTCTGTACCAGCTCAATGCCCATTGGGCTGGACGATGAGGACTACGATATTCAAGACATGACCTACAACTGGTGGGGAAAGGCTTCACAGCAACGCAACAAATGCAGGGAGGCGGTGTTGTCCCGCCAAGCCAATACAGGGGAAAAGACAAGAGCGACAGACCGACAACGACAACGCCAGCGCCGACGACAACGACAACAACAGGCAGACGACAAATGACAAACGACACGCATAACGACGACGAGACGAAAACAGACGAGACAAAAAAAGGGGAGGAAGCGAGCATATCATGACGACGAACGAATATGAATTATCACGACACGACACGTTACGAACTAGACTAGTCGGCCTTTTGCTTTTGAAATCCTTCTTTTCCGACGGCTGCTCTATTGAAATTAGTTTTCTTTATCCTTTATTCTTTATTTCTGTTCTTTTTCTTATTTTTCTTTCTTTCTTGGTTTCACAGGTGGATTTTACGTTTTACTGGGTGGACTTTTGGTTTTGCTACCATGCGGGGGGGTCTCGAGACAGGCAGACGCGCGCTGGGCGAGATGGATTCGGGACTGGGGAATTCAGGACTGGAGCAGCATCCCAGAGCATCCTGTCCTGTCTTGCGGTGTCTCTCTGGCATGGAAGCGGACGAGGAAAATAACGACTTATGAGGATATTAGTCCCAAGACTAGTATATACCACGATGACACGACATGATTTACACTATACAATGGCATACGAAGATTTTGATTTGGGTTTTTCCCCTTGCTTCCTATGGAGTCTTGGGGAGTATGAGGAGTTGGAGAGCATCAAGTTCTTGAAGTCTTGAAGGTTTCAACGGTTGGGACGGACGCAGGTAGCCCGGAGGATCAAGGCATACTGGGGCATTAGGCATTGGGCATTGGGTGTTTGGGGGATTTGTCGCATCAAGACTCGGACTGGGGACTCAAGAGCGGTGGTAGGACATGTAAGTTTGCGACAAGGTTATACTCGCGGGCCGTGGGAGGCCGGGCAGAGGTTGATTTTGGAGGTTGGTGGGTGTGTGGATACGACATGGCCGCATGGCGATGGATCAGATGGGATGGTACGGTGCGGAGTATAGCCAATTGAATGGGACAGGTACGTCGGAGGGCCGAGGGTAAGAGCAGGTAAGGTTATATTCCATAGATTGGAACTGGGCGACTGGTGAGGGTGAGGGTGAGGGTGAGGGTGAAGTGGTGAAGTGGTGAGTTATGTACTCGTAGACTGTAGTCGATGCTGGACTGGGACTTGCCAAATGCAGTTACAGGTACAAAGCACCTGTACTCGATAATAGTTGGTACCCGTGCTCGGTACTCCGTACAGAGACGTTAAGGGTCTGCCCGTGTTTCTGATCTGAGTCAGCAGTCGACAGCGGGCAGCGGGGAAGGGAAACAGACTAGAGGCCGCGATGCCGAATGTTGAGTGTGAAGGGGGAAGGAAAGGGGTCGGATTGGCATGTGGCGGTGATATGAATCACATGACTCCAGATACAGGGAGAGGATACTCTGTACGGAGTATTACTACTAGTAGTATTACTAGTAGAGCCTAGAGGTACTAGAGCCTAGAGGTCTAGAGGAGAATACCCGGGCCGGGCATCGATCCATAGCAGGATTGCATTGAATGGATTGCATTGCTCGCATTGCGGTTAATTAGCAGGATTAGCAGGTTAACAGGGCGTGGCAGGGCGTGGCAGGCATCCGATACCTGGCTATTTGCCATTTGGGGCCGTTCTCCGTACTAACTTTTATTAACCAAGTCTCGAGTCTTGCAGCCGTTTAATTATAGCGCAGAGCCAGGACCAGGACCAGCAGTCAAGTCAAGTCAAGTCGAGCAGCCAAGCTGAGCCAAGCCAAGGAGACGGGAGATGGGCAGAGCAGGTGTAATACTCCGTACTCCGTAGGGGAAAAAAAAAAAAAGAGCCTCGAGGTCGATTGAAGGCATCTGGTTGGTTGATCGGTTGGTCGGTGCCGCCCCCTTTCCTGGTGGCAGGGCTGCTCGCCTGGATGCGATGGAGGATGGGTTGCCCCTTGAAGCCACGGGTGGTTGGGTTGCACGAGTAGGTACGAGTAATACAAGGTGCCGAGGATGAATTAGGGGAGGCTACTAGTAACTAGTAGACGGTTTCAATCCTTAATGTTGTTTTTCGTGGGTGTGTGGTGCGCGTGATGTGTGTGGTGTGGTTCGCGTGTGTCTGGTGCATCACGGGACCTCGAGGCAAAGTCAATTCTGCAAGCATACGAAGTGAGAGCGATGCAGAGTCCATGGGATGCCGGGATGGTCAGATTCACACGAGTGGTACGAGATGGCGATACGAGTATTACGCCCTGTGAGTATTGCCCTGCGTACGGGGTGTAGAGTATTGATGCCAATTGGAGACATCGTATCGACTCTACAGAGTATTACAGCGTATTCATACAGGTCTACTACCACTACTGCTACTCTAGTAGTACATTTGCATCGTACCTTTCTCCGAGTCAAGGAACGAAAAATGGGGCGTGGGCGGGTGGCACTCGTATTAAATTTAGCACATCAGTTGGCTGAGCTTGGTCTTTGGCGCTGGCCTGCACTGGCATTGAGGTCCGTAGTAGAATTGGGGACCGTCTTTTGTAGACACGTTGTTACTCGCTTCGGGAGGTGGAACGTCTTTTTTACCTTGGGGAGGTCCTTCCTTTCTGCTGCTGCTCTGCTTCACCAGCACTTTGTTACTTTTCCCCCATCACCCCATTTCACCGACCACCCCCCCCTTCCCCGACCTTGGTCTTTTCTTCTATACTCTTTTGATTAATAGTATTCTTTTCTCTCAACACATCCGATTCCATCTGCGTCTTCTCTTTTACTCTCTCTCTTTCTACTACATATCCTCAACCTCTTCTCGCCTTTGCCGCCACACCCCTCGACGCGCCCCGCATCGCAGACTCTCCATCTCCCCGCCGCCCCCTTTCCTCGGATCACCATCACCACATAACAATCATGAAGGGTATGTTGTGCTTCTGCTCTGGATGGAGCTGCTTCTGCTTCTTCCAAAGTGTGCACACGTACTAACTTGAAGATGTGCAGGACTCATCCTCGTCGGTGGCTTTGGCACCCGCCTCCGCCCTCTTGTACGTCTATTCCCCTCGTCTGAACGACCGCTCGCCGACTCGATTGCCGTCAACACCATCTCGGGATTCGAATCTGGCTTGCTGCTGCTGCTGCTGCTGCTGCTGCTTGGCTTGCTTCTCGGATTGACGAAGCCGCCTTGTTGCTTTTCCGTTCACTCTGGAGAACACCTGCTGACTTGCCCTCTAGACCCTCACCCTCCCCAAGCCCCTCGTCGAGTTCGCCAACAAGCCCATGATTGCTCGTCAGATTGAGGCCCTGGTTTCGGCTGGCGTCACGGATATTGTCCTGGCTGTCAACTACCGCCCCGAGATTATGGAGAAGTTCCTCGAGGAGGTGCGTACCAACATACTAGCTACGCCTGGTCCTGGCCTGGGCACGGCCTTCTGTCTTCTGTGGTGATACTAACTGTGATTACAGTACGAGGAGAAATACAACATCAACATTGAATTCTCCGTCGAGTCGGAACCCCTCGACACGGCCGGTCCCCTCAAGCTGGCCGAGCGCATCCTCCGCAAGGACGACTCGCCCTTCTTCGTGCTCAACTCAGACGTCATCTGCGAGTTCCCCTTCCAGGACCTGCTGGCCTTCCACCGCGCCCACGGCGACGAGGGCACCATCGTGGTGACCAAGGTCGAGGAGCCCAGCAACTACGGTGTCGTGGTCCACAAGCCCAACCACGCGTCGCGCATCGACCGCTTCGTCGAGAAGCCCGTCCAGTTTGTCGGCAACCGCATCAACGCCGGCATCTACATCTTCAACACCAGCGTCCTCGACCGCATCGAGCTCCGCCCCACCTCCATCGAGAAGGAGGTCTTCCCCGCCATGACCAACGACAGCCAGCTGCACAGCTTCGACCTCGACGGCTTCTGGATGGACGTCGGTCAGCCCAAGGACTTCCTCACCGGCACCTGCCTCTACCTGTCCTCCCTCACCAAGAGGGGCTCCAAGGAGCTCACCCCGCCCACCGAGTCGTACATCCACGGCGGCAACGTCATCATCGACCCCACTGCCACCATCGGCCGCAACTGCCGCATAGGCCCCAACGTCACCATCGGCCCCGGCGTCCAGGTCGGCGACGGCGTCCGTCTCCAGCGCTGCGTCCTCCTCCGCGACTCCAAGGTCAAGGACCACGCCTGGGTCAAGAGCACCATTGTCGGCTGGAACAGCTCCGTCGGCCGCTGGGCTCGTCTCGAGAATGTCACCGTCCTCGGCGACGACGTCACCATTGGTGACGAGATTTACGTCAACGGCGGCCGTGTCCTGCCTCACAAGACTATCAAGGCCAATGTCGACTCGCCGGCCATTATTATGTAGGCCACTGCACACGGGCAGTCCCTTGTGGCATGCATTGCATTCTAGCATCTCTTTTTTTTTGCGACTGGTCATGGTTCCTTAACCTTGGGGTTGCCTTTTATCCTTACACCTTTTATCGCTACACCTCTTTTCTCGACGGCTTCTCTTTACGGTTCCTCTTTACAGTCACACACGCGTGTCTTTATCACTTCTCCCTTCCATTTTTTTAATGAATGAACCTTTTTTGCAACGTTTTTTTTTTTCAATTCTGCCCATTCTTGCCATTCTATTACTATCGATTCTTTGATAATCGATTCTTGCTCCTGCCTGCGGCGGTTCCTCGGTTACCGATTCTTACTCTTGTCTCTGGCGGTTCCTCGGTTCTTTACTGATTCTTGCGCACGCGATTCTTGTACGCTTCTCGTCTGCACACGCATGCTACGCCTTCATACCAGATTCTTGCACACGGTTCTCTCGTCTCGTCTTCCATTGTCTTTTCTGGCATTCTGGGAATACAAAAAAAAAAACTTCTTTACAATAGCTGGTGTGCTTTTTCTTTTGGTGTGCTTTATGAGCCTTTTTGTTTTGGTTCGGTTGGGGGAACGGGAGGCGTGGGGGAACAAAAAATGGAGATGAATGAGAATTGATATGTTTATGTTGACTTGTCTTGCTGTCTTTTGTGCTTTGACTGCTCTTGCCTTGCCTTGTCTTGCTGTCTTCTGTAAACATCTGTCTGTGTCTATCTCGGTATGTGTCCTACTTTGCCATGCCTCTATGCCTTGCTATGCCTTGCTATGCCTTGCTACGCCTGTGTCTTGAATATCTTCTGTCTGTCCTCTTACTCCCAGTTGCTTTGGCTGTCTTCGTTCTTTTGTCTGACGTGTCGTCTGCACTGTCTGTCTGTTTCTTTACAGTCTGCGGAGTGTACATGTCTTTGTGTGTGTCTGTGATGTGTTTGTTGTGCTTGTCTTCTTTTGTCAAGTCATCTTGCCTTGCATTGCCTTGTCGGTTGACATGATGGACTTGACTGTACTATACTTTGATCTACTGTAGTCTTGGTCACTGTTCTATCCTTTCTAGTCCTGTCTGGTCCTGTACGGTGTTGTCCATTGCTCGGCTGACCTTGCCTGCTGGCGCCATCTCCTGTGCTAGCTGGTCTTGTCTGTGCTCGTCTTGTCTGTGCTCGTCTTGTCTGTGCTCGTCTTGTCTGTGCTGGTCTTGTCTGTGCTGGTCAGTCTGTGCTGGTCTTGTTTGCTTGATCAGCCTGCAAGACCGATTTGATACTCGGCGCTGGCGTGGGCTGAAGAAGTCATGGCAAGTCATGGCATTGCCATGGGAAGATGGTGGAAATGGCGATATTACTCCTGCTTCTTTCGCGTCTGCTTTGTCCTGTGATGTCTTGTTCGTGTTGCTCTGCCGTTCGTGTTGCGCTTCTTCTTCAGTCTTGTTTGTCTCAATTGCCCTGGGCCTGATCTGGTCTGGTCTGGTTCGAGATGGCTTGAGATGGCTTATTGACAGGTGTTCCGTCGGTGGCTGGTTCTGGTAACATGCTTCAATCTTGTAGCAGTGTTCCAGTGTTCTCCAGCCCTGTGGTTCTTGGCTACCGGAGTCTGTCTAGAAGTATCGGACTTGACATCTCGGTCTTTGGCTCCCGGTACAAGTCTGCATAGGAGGTATCAGATGTATCAGTTCGCAGATCGAGGGTCAATTGATTCGCAGAGGGACATGGGAGAGGCATTGATCGTGTCTATTTGTGTATCTCCCAAGGATCAATTGTCATGTTCTACATGGGATGTCTCCTGTTTGACGGACGTGTGTATCCGTAGTTATATCCTCTCAACTCTCAGGGTCAATGCAGGCACCACAGTACAAAGGCCAGCAACAAAGGCCAGCAACAAAGGGACCCATATCAGAGCTACCATCTAACAAGAGCAATGAAACTAAAAAGGTGCCATAATGATATACATGGCATTGTATGAGTCTAGTTCAGACAAAGGTGTAGTGTGCAGTCGTCGGTCCAGCGCCACCACCATTACTCATCATGACGATATGGCGGCATGTGGCGTGTGTGTGTGTGTGTGTGTGTGAATACCGTCCATGTGTGTGCGCGCGCGTGTGTGTATGTGCTCTGATATCATACCTGATATCATACCCTTTGTACCTGCAAGTCCAGCAAACACACACTGTATGAAGTCAGCCCTGCTCGCTCATTGCCGACTATATCCACGCCCACACTTGACGCAATGTCTGCATGCCGCCATGTGTTGGTGTCGGTGTTGAACCAGGCAGGGTCAGGGTCAGGGTCCCTCGGGGATCCTTCCGGACAGCTGACAGTCTGGGGGCGGCATAGGCAAGGGCGTGCAGTATGATGCTGGGCTGGTTGACAGTTGGCTGGCAGCTGGTTGGGTTGCAGTATGATGACGGGTATGATGTAGCTGTTTGAAACCCGCTATCTGCCATTGACTGCTATCTGGGTGGCTGTCTGCACGCCATTTCTCGCCACGTTTCCATCGTCGGTCTGGTGGTGGGCATGTCCAGACACCGAACCGAGTCACTGGCAAAGGCAGGGCAATAATGTACCGTTTGGAGCATACTACCAGTACTGTCTAGTACAGTATCTACAGCGTAGATGGCAATGCCAATTCCAATGCCAATGCCAATGCCAATGGGCATGATGCTGTTTCCGACCGTTGGCCAGCGTCAGCCATCCTGGGGTACGCCGTAGTCTAAAGATGAATGGGTATGATGTTATCTCGCCGTTGTTTTCTGGGGTAGTCCAATCGTGACGCTATCTGTTAGTTCTGGGCAGCTGGGGTAATCCAATGGATGAGTACGATACATCCATGATGTTATGATTCCGGGGTAGGGGTCCCTCCATCATCAATGGAATGATGATGTTATCCCATGGGCCATGCGACCGTTGGCCATTGATAGAAACTGGGGTAGCCACCAGCCAAGTGCTCTCCATACTTACGCAAGTAGGGTCCGGGTCCTATGATGTATTGACTCTCGATCATCGCAGCCAAGCCAGGTCATGTGCCATGATACACCACACTGCTGGGCGCGCCCAGACGTTGAGTGCGCAAAAACAGGTTGCTGACAAGACCAATTATAATATGGATCGTGATGGCCATGATGTATTCGACTCTTGCGGCCACTGCAGTTGGGCCCATGCCCAAGAAATGTGGAAACGTTCTTGACATCATGCCCATCATGTCCTGTTTCGTCCATCCTGCCAGTGCCCCAGCCCAGTGGCCCTTTCAACAGCGCATTCCCCACATACATCCCTACGCGTGCAGACTTGGCAACCCAAGACAGAGAGATAGAGAGGGAGTGGGGAACGGCGTGGTGGGAGTGTGAGCGCAATCGATCAGCGTCGTCTCTACTCCGTACCTCTGCGACCGGAGGATGCATTGCATGCGACCCTACAGACGCTAGTGGCACTTTAATATGACGACCACTCACTCCCGCACACAGCCAAGTGCCAGCACGTACCCAAGGACGAGCGTAGCGAGGATAGCCTCCCCGGCAGGGGCCGCCGGAGGCATAACACAGTAGCAGTATAGTAACAGCACAGACAAGAACATTTCACAGAGGGAACGATGGTTTGTTTAGTTTTTAATATTTTTTAATATATTTTTGGTTGAATTGTAGTTTGGTTTCAAAAAAGAGAAAGAATCGCTCCGGAACGCCGTTCTACCCATGACTTTTAAAATGACCGCTATTAGGATATTACCATTATCGTATGTTTAAAAAAGGGAAAGCTCAGAAGTGAATGTGTTGTGTGTGTGATGCGGGAAGGAGTGTTGTGTGTGTGTGAGAAAAGAGACAGGAGAGAAGAGTCTATTTCTCCACGTCGAGAGACTCGGCGGCGATCCAGCCACGGGACATCTCGACGGCGCGCTCCCACCGCGAGCGGGCCATCTTGCGGTGCTTGACGTCGACCTTGGGGGTGAAGACGGTGCGGTTGTTCTGGTTGGTCTCGCGGAGCTCGTGCATCGACTTCCAGACGCCCGAGGCGACACCGGAGGCGATGGCGGCGCCGAGGGCCGTGGTCTCGCGCATGGCGGGGCGGTCGACGGGGATGCCGCTGAGGTCGGCCTGGGTCTGCATGCAGAGGTCCGAGTTGGAGAGGCCGCCATCGACGGCGAGGTCCTCGAGGGCCTTGCCAGAGTCGGCGGCCATGGCCTCGAGGATGGCAGCGGTCTGGTGGCAGGTGGCCTCGAGAGTGGCGCGGGCGATGTGGCCCTTCTGAGTGTGGTGGGTGATGCCGACTAAAAATAATGTTAGTACTATGTTTCACAAGCGAGCGAAGCGAGGAGAGCCTCCCCGGCAGGGGCCGCCGGAGGCATAACTCAATAAAGAAGAGTAACTTACACATTGTGCCACGGGCATCGTCAACCCAGTAGGGGGCAAAGAGGCCGGAGAAGGCAGTGACAAAGTAGACGCCGCCGTTGTCGGGGACAGAGCTGGCAAGGTCGTCGACCTCGCTGGCCTTGTCGATGATGCCGAGGTTGTTCTGAAGGAAGGTGATGCCGGAGCCGCCGACAGCGACAGAACCCTCGAGGGCGTAGACGGGCTTGTGGCCGGGGCCGAAGTCGTAGGCGACGGTGGCGAGCAGGCCGGACTGGCTGATGACGGGCTCCTCGCCAACATTGTAGAGCAGGAAGCAGCCGGTGCCGTAGGTGTTCTTGGCCTGGCCGGGCTTGAAGCCGCACTGGCCGACGAGGGCGGACGACTGGTCGCCAAGGCAGCCGGTGATGGGGGTGTCGCGCAGGACGCCACGGCAGATGGTGCCGAAGGCGGAGGCGTCGGACGAGGGGACAATGCGGGGGAGGGCGACCTTGGAGGAGTCGATGCCGAAGAAGTTGAGCAGCTCGTCGTCGTACTTGACGGTGCGCAGGTTGACAAACATGGTGCGCGAGGCGTTGGTCGAGTCAGTGACGTGGACGGGGCCGCCGCGGGCGTCGAGGCCGCCGTTGAGCTTGAAGATGAGCCACGAGTCGACGGTGCCAAAGGCCAGGCGGGACTCGTCGTAGGCGGCGCGGACGGTGTCGTCGTTGCGCAGCAGCCACACCAGCTTCAGGGCCGAGGGGTAGGTCGACAGAGGGAGGCCGCACAGCTCGAGGACGCGGTCGGCACCCTCGCGGTTCTTGAACTCACGCACCAGAGGGCCGGTGCGGGTGTCGGGCCAGGCAATGGTCTCGCAGAGAGGCTTGCCGGTGGTCTTGTCCCACAGGACGACCGTCTCGCGCTGGTTGGTGACACCGACGGAGCGGATGCGGGCCGGGTCGTGACCCTCGGCGATGAAGTTCTCGACGGCCTTTTCGATGCAAGTCTCGACCGAAGAGAGGAGCTCCATGGGGTCATGGGTGTGCCAGCTGTTGGGGTTTACAAAAGTCAGAATTTGGCTGGTCACTCATGGAAGAGCTTTGTTTCTACGAGGATGTACTGCATGCACATCTACAAAGAAAGAGAAGGAGGATAGGAATGTAATCTTACCCAGAGTGAAGGTGCTTGTTCTCAAAGCCCATCTGGTGGCTGGCGACAGGGTTGCCCTCGGCGTCAAAGATGATGAAGCGCGTGGAGGTGGTGCCCTGGTCGATGCTGCCTACGAACCAGCCCTCCTGCTTCTCCTCGGCCGTCTCGGAGACGTCGTTGGGGAGGTAGCCATCGCCCTCGTAGAAGGTGACATCGACCTTGTCGCTGAGGGTGGTGGTGGTGGTGGAGGCAGTGAGGATGGTGGGACGCTTCTGAATGCGCTGGGAGCGGAGCGAAGCCCAGGTGCGGTTGACGACGTCGCCGGGGTGCGATAGCCAACGCATGATGTCTGTGGGTTTGTCGGAGTTTTGGTGATAGGATGTAATGGTGGCGGTTGGTTGTCAGACAGGCCCAGTGACGGATGCCTGTCTTTCTAGAGATGGGGGTTGTTGTAGTTGTTGTAGTCTAGGCTAGACCTGTAGATGGAGATCTGACAAGGTGTGTGTTGGTTTTGGTGGTGGCTGATGCCGGGTTTTGAAGAATGGAAAAAGGCTTGGTAGGATGGATGAGAAGATGGATGGAACGGAAGAGGCGGATTGAGGCTCAATCAAATAACTTTCGGAGTCTGGGGATGTGGGGGGGAAGTATGATGAAAGAGGTGTGGTCGTGTGATGCAACAGGTGGCAAGAGATCGGTGATGGAACTTGGGCCAGAGGATGGATGGTTGGAAGGATGATGAGATGGATGGATGGGACAATGGTCAGCGTGTGGAAGGAATTATATAGGCGGATTGAGAGTTTGATCCATGCCGTGGGCCGTGGGCCGTGGACCGTGGACCGTGGAGGATGTGTGTCGAGGGGTGAGAGTACAAGGTGAGTAGAGTGAGTGGGGGCAGCGACCCATGGAGCAGCAGAGTGGAGGAGGGGGGTCTCTCTCCCCGGCAAGACAACTTACGGAGTACTCGTAGACAAGCAATCCAAGACAGGACCAGGGCCGGGGAAAGGGTGTGCACCGAGTGCTTTGTCCTTAGCACAAGCGTGGAGGAGGTGTGTGTGTGTGTGTGTGTGTGGCCGGGGGTCGGGAAACGAGGCCCGAGACGATACGAGTACTGTGCTCTGTGTTGCTCCTGCCAGCTGTGCTGAACGCCAGAGTTACAGAGCACCATTGCATGAGTACTACGGAGTACTGTGAGAGTCTGTTACCAGTGCTTTACCGGGTGAGTGAGTGAGGAGTACACAGATGAGGGCACTCTGGCACTGTACTTGGCAACTTGGTGAACCCAACAGAAAGGCTCTCTGATCGAGATGCATGCATGCTGAGCCAAAGTGGGGAAAAGGCACAAGTGGGGTATGAATTGGGAGCAGAGCAGTGAGTTGAATGGTGAATGGTGAGTCCTGATTGGTGAGTGAGCACGCAGAGTCTATGAGGGCGAGTGTGTGTGAGAGTGTGTGAGAGTGTGAGTCTATGATGAACCGTCTGTTGTGTTTGCCATGCTGCACTGCCCCTAAAGCAACACAAATCCATCCTGCGCGTTCTGCCCCACAGACCGGGGTCGGGACTTTACTCTGCTCTGCTCTGTACGAGTACATGTATTTTGTACCAGCACTACAGTACGGATAAGTCCAGATGGTCCCCCCCCCCGACCCACATGATGCACAGCCAAGGGTTCAGGATCGGGACCGGCCAGGCCCATCACTGCTGTGCTGCCAGTGCAGTGCAGGTTTACGAGTACAAGTGGGGTTTGGACGTCCAGTTCTGATTGGCTCCAGTGTCAATGCCATCATGGACATTGTAGATTTCGGGGAAGAGGCTCCTGTCCAAACCGGTTGTGAGTGCGTAGTCCTCATACTCTGAGGGTATCGATGAATCATATACGGTCACATGACGAGATAGTCCATGACATTGACTGTTGTTGTATGACGACTTGCACAAAGAACCAGTATTCCAATCTTCTTCTATTATTCCTAGTGTTCTGCAGTGTTCCATTGTCAATCACAGACAGGTTATTCAATCAATACAATAAAAGTCCATGTTGAAATAAAATGTCCACTGTCTGCTGTCCACTGCCCACCGACCGGCCATCCCGTCGAGTCCAGACTGGCCATTCATAAGCATCTGCCACTTTCCCGTGCTGCCAGTGCTGCCAGTGCACTGCACTGCACCGCACCGCGCCAGTGCATGCCCGCCCGCCCGCCAATGCCAATGCCCGCTATTGCCCCCCCAGCGCCAGCGCCCCAGCGGCCCCAACGAGGCCTACAATCCAGGCCCGGTGCACTGTCCCCCGGTTATCCCCCGGTTATTCATCTTCCCCGGCCGGGTCTAATATTAGACTGGCCTTCCATGGATGGAACTTGTTTAGAACGACGCCCTGCCCCAGTACGAGTAGCTATCGCAGGGCTGTTCCCCTTTTACTTACTCTACTTACTCCGTACTTGTACTCCGTATTATGTGCTGGTATTACACCTACACCTCTAAACCCCAGCTGCCTGGTCCTGCTTGCGGAACCCTGGTCAGACAGCAGACCACGCGACCAGCAGACTTTTCTTCTCTGCCTCTTTGAGTCCTCTCCCAGTTCCACTCCCCTTTAACCCTTTGCCCTCCAGAGCTTGATAGCCAAAGAGCCTCCTCCACGGCCCACGGGGGCCTCCACTCCGTCTCACTCTCTTTTTTTTTATCCCACCATTGAAGCACTCGTACTCCGTACTCGGTATTCCATGGCCTGCCATTCGTGGTTAATCACCATCACAACACTGCGCTCCGTGCTACCTGCCGGGCGGGGCGGAAGGGGGAGGAGGGACCACCACCACAAGGGGACCACTTCTCCAGAGGCTCATGTGACCCTTGTGTTTTCTCCGTACATTAGTCCTCGCTCTTATTTTGACTCTGACTTGGTCCACGCTGTATGAGTCCTCCGTAAGTACTGTATCTCCATACTCTGCAATACTGACTGGACTGTATGGAGTAGTCTCTTATTGTGCCATTGCCCAATCAATTCCATGGCATTCCCAAAAATAGCCACAATCCACGCGTACCCGTACCCGTACTCGCACTCACCCTTACTCTGTAGGAGTACGCGCCGTAGCATCAACTCTGTGCGTGCTCGTGCTCGTGCTCGTGCTTGTGCCGTGCCGTGCTGAGAGCTTGCATCGTGGCTTCCGCGGAATCGGCACGCGTCCGCGCTCTCACTCATACTTGATGAGTTCCCGCTCACACTGAGTTCCCGCACTCTCACACTGACAAGAGCTCACCCCCCGACCCGGCGGCCCCCCTTCCCCCTCCCCCCTGACGGAATACATTGACCGAACCGACCGAGATTGTGTGCTGCCACTCGGGTCCTCGTGACCCGTCTGGCCCGCGACAACTCATTACCCTCCGTGCTAATACGGCTCCGCACGCAATCCCACGATAATACTGCGTTGTGTGTGTGTGTGTGTGTGGTCCGCCGGGCCATCCTGCGAGTACTAATACCGGACATGCGCCTCGTGCAGCTCGGAGACTTTCCGTGGGCGGTGAACTACTGTGCTACTACGAACAGTTTTATCGCAGTTTCTTCTTGCCCACGGTTTCAATTGCTATTATTGCGCATCATGCTTATGAATACCATTATCTGTTACGAGTAATATCGTGTTTTCTAGCCGTCTTCTTTATGCGTGGGTGCATGCGTTGTGAAGCCATCGCAATCTTTAGAGAGTGTGTGGTGTGTGGTGCGTGTGGTGAAGCCATCGTGAGTCTGCAGTCCGTGCCGATTCCGTGATCCACCGCGATGAGAGCGATCCCGGCGACCAACTCTGTGACTCTTTGACTTTCCAACTCTAGCTCCAGCTAGCACTTCTGACCCTCTCTGACTCTGACTTTGACCCCTCTGCTCTCGGTTCCCCATCCCCGTTCCTGCTTCTGCTTCTGCGTCTGCTTCTGCGTATCTGCGTCTAGTACCCACAGGGCCATACATATCATGCGGCTGACTTTCCTTCTCTCTCTTATCCACAAATATCCTCTCATCCTTCTGCTGTGTCCCACGGTCCACGGATTGTCAGGGGCTGAAAAAAGCTTGATTCCATGACAAGCAGAGAGCGCGCACATGTCGAGACATGCCGGCCTGCACCGACCCGACATGCAGCTGCTGCTGCTGCTACTGCTGCATCGCTCCATCTTAGTCTGCAGTCCCGCACCAGGCAGCCTTCAATTGTTCTTCTCCTCCTCCGTGCCTCGCAACTCAATAATACCACTCTGTAGTCTCCTCCACTCCAGGATATAACAAGATGCCTGGGAACCCCCCACGAAAGCCACATCCACATCCACATCCACAACCCTTGGGGCCTTCCTTCACCGCGCCCGCGCCCGCCCACACACCCCCCCACGGTCCACCCCCAAGGTAATAGGTCCCACTCCACTCGGAGTTGGCCCCGCCGGACAACAAGCCCAAGAGTCCAAGACCAAGACCAAGCCCAGCCCAGCCCGGTCCAGTCCAGCCAGCCAGCCAGGTCCTGTCTTACACCTCCATCTCGTACTCGGCACTCCGTACACGGGTTGACGGGACAGGTAGACTTCTAGACTAGAGACAAGAGGGATTGATGGTGTGGACGCCACCCAAGCACTCCTCCGTAGACGGTTCCAAGTTCCAACCTCCAGCTCCAATGCCAATTGGTAGCTCTCCAGCCTATATCTGCAGCCGTAGACAGCCACAGCGATTGACTTACAAACCACAGTGAGTGCTCCGTAATACTCCTCCGTACATGCCTTCTCCGTAAACTTGGCACTGCAGCTCGCACTTGGCACCCCCGCACTTTAAACTGCTGTACCACCGGCTTTACCGGCTTCGGGCCTCGCTCCGTCGCTTTCTATCCTTGACTCCTTGGCTGTCTGTACGAGCAGAGCAGACTTGCTTGCTTAGACTTGGTTCCGTTGGTCCAAGGCCAAGGCCAAGACCTCTCTATCCCTTCTTGGCCATGATTACGAGTCGTCGTGATGGAGGGCAGACTGCGCCGATACAATCGATCAGAATAACCGATTGATACACCACTCGCCCGTACGGAGTACTCTGTACGTACTCTGTATTACTCCGTACGAATACTTACAAACACTCCGTACAAATCGCTTCCTCGACTCCGTGCTCACAATGTCTGCAGACCACATGACCTGCCCTGACCGTCAACTTCCCCCTGCAATGCGGCCAAAATAAACCAGAGTATTACCCGTACTCCGTACTCCGTACAGAGTAATACAGAGTAATACTGCAAGACCTGAGACCTCTCCTCTCCCACGGAATTGCACCTTTGCCCTGCCCTGCCCTGTCCTGGCCCTTAATTACCCCGTCCGGAGGTGCGGAGGGGGGTGTGTGTGGAACAACATACTTCTGCTCATAAGTAAGTAGTGCTGTAAGTAGCAACAGAACAAGCACGAAACAAGGGACAAGCAAGACTTGCTGGTCATGGGATCGGTCGCGGGGCGGGGGGTGGATACGGGCAATGGGCAATGGACATGGGCATGGGTGATGGGCATGGTGGACATGGGGCAGGGCAGACGGACGGACCCACCCAATTGATCCAATGTGCCGGACCCGGCAACCGGTATCAGGGGGACTCACTCTCAACTCTCACAGCCCTCGTACTCACTCACTCTTACTCGTACATTCTTACCATTCTTTGCCTCGTACTCACTCGAAACACTCGTATATCCGAATATCTGTAAGAAGTACGGAGTAGTCAAAGAGACTACTACAAGTATACATAGTATGGAGCAAGTATTAATAGTTGGGTCCCTGCTCCTCCCGTTTCATCCTGTTGGTCGACTCGGGGTAGGCTGTGGTTGATACCAACGCCGGCCACGCTGCCCAACCATCGTGTTCCGATCACTGGCAGCCACAAGGCCATGTGATCACAACCCATCCATGTCCCCCATGTCGACAACTTTGCCAGCTTGCAATGCAGCTCAGCGTTTCATTGCCGAACGGAGCCGTTGTGCAGTGGTGCAGTGCAGCACTGCAGCAAAAGCTCTTGTAAGAAAGAAAGAAAGGGGGGGTGTGAACCCAACTCAACCCGGCAGCGAATCGCTTTAAGCCATGGGGAATTAATGTACAACCACTCCGTATGTACGAGTATGTACGAGTATGCATCTGCGTATAAGCCATCCCATCCCATCCGTATTCCACATTGCCATGTTGCAGACACGTAACGACAAGTAGGTTTTTCCCACTCCAAAAACAGCGCAGCATACACGGAGGAGGAGGGGCATCATGTCTCTCCCCCACGCTCTTGACCTTCCTTATCCGGTTCTTTCTCTCTTTCACTCCTTCACTCTTTCACTGTTTTACTCTTTCGCTCCAGTACAGTATGTGATCTCCCATTAATTAGCCATTTAACCTACGGGCCGTTGGGGACTGAAGACGGGATGCGGTGCTGTACGGATGCGGCCAGTCAACGGAAACGTTTATACATGTTGATCCTTTGCACTCAACCTCTTTTCTTATGCCCAGCAAACTGCACCGCTTTAAAACGCTTCCCGTGCTGATCGTTACCATCGTCTTCTCAGAGGGGAGCACCAGCAGCAAAACCCAATATAGCCTTTTTGGACCCAATAGCCGGGCCCATATCAGCCTTCTTCGTAGCCCAACAACTAGTCAACCCGGCTGATTCCTAGTCCTGTTAACTTAAGTCTTACATGGGCTAAGCGACGGGTCTAGTCAAAAGCCAACAACTAGTTTACGAATGCCTTGTAGCACCAATAGCTCGTAGTAGCGCAATCGGTTCCCAGAGAGCTTACGAGTACAGTACGAGGTGAGTACGACCTTTGTAGCCCCGATGCCTTCCACGCCCAGCTTTTGAGCCGCATCGTTCGAATCGGGATATACTTCGTACTTGCTTGGTTTTGTCCGGAGCCAAAACGCAAAGAGAGAGAGATATCAGAGACAAGCCAGGCCAGGTCAGGCCCGTCCTGGCTACCGGCATGAACCGTCACTCCCGCCTCTCCAGGGGGGGTTGCATGAAAACAACGACGCCCCTCCCCTCCCCCTCCCCCAGGGTGGCCCGTGGGTGTGTGTGGTTCTGCTTCGTACGGGCTCCGTATGGAGTAAAGAAAAACAAAAAGGCCAACCTGACAACAGTAGCGGTCAGTCTTTCACGCCCCTTTCCAATCCTACGAGTACGAGTACTCAAGAGGGTGTCCACTTGGTTGGGTGTGGGACATCCAGGGTGAAAAGGGCCAGTGCCACTGCCGTGCCAGATCCCAAAGACAGAGCCAGGCCAGGGGTGAGAGCGGCCAGGATCCGGGCGGGAGCCAAGCTCAGGGTCAGAGACAGAGACAGGGTCAGAGCCAGAGCCGCAAGATAGCCCATCTGCCAGTCCTTCCTTGGCCCTGGGCACTCTTCCTTTTCCTTTCCTCGTGTCTTCTGTCTTCTCTCTTCCTCTGCCGGGGAGCCGGCCATATCACTTCCGGGAAGCCCCCCCCCACTCCCAGTCTCGAGGCTGCTCGACGATGAAAGGTGGTCTACTCGGAAAGCCGAGAGCGACTGGAGTTTTTTTTTCTCGTCGGGGGCTCCTACCGAGGCGCATACTTAGTCTGTATGAGCCTCCGCGGAGCAGAGAGCGTGGACTCGATCTGACCTTCCTCCTTGATCCTGTCCAGAAATCGTTGGGGCTGGGGCTCTGGTCCGACGAGGAACCCCCGAGGTCGGAAGGAGCAAATCTCTGTCCCACGTCCATCCCCCCTCCCTGGGCCGAGTGACCATCTTCTCGTGTGTGATGCGTCCCCATCTTCGTCAGGTCGTCATTCCCTTCACCCCTTTCCGCACTTCCCACCGCTGCCCATCGACACGGCCCGCCTCCCACCAGTCTGCCGGCCAGCTGACCTCATCGGACGTTGCCACATGATCTTGTGCGGATAGAACGGAGGGATACGAGTACAACGTGTCTCGCTGATAGAAGGCTGTACCTGTTTTGATCTGGTATGTTGGGTATACCCTATTCCGAACTTGTAGGTGGCGACGGGATCTGGCTTCTGTTGTTCGGTCCACTCGGCAGTGTCGGGCTGGTCGGCTAAGCATAGAGGTGGTCGACATACCGCTGGACCGCAGGAGGGTAGGCATAGGGTGGGTGGCCGAGGTTTCCAAGTCGGAAATGGTTCCGAGCCAGAAGAACGTCTCTGAATATGCTTCGAAGAAAATCCGTGCGTACTAGCTGGTGTTGATGGCAGAGAAGACAGATGTTGGTGCCGACAGGCTGCTTCGAAGGACGTGGGTGGTCGCGCCTGCCGTGACAAGATGGCCGAAGAGCAAGACTGTCGTTGTATGTCATTCAGACTGAAAAGCTCCTAAGTCAGTAAGTGATTCTTAACCTGGATATGATGGAATTCTCGTGAATTGGAAGAGGTCCTGGGTATCTTTCAAACCTGAGGAAGTTCTTGTCGAAGAATATGGCATCTGAAGTGTTTGATTCATGAAAAGAAGCAGATGGACGGTGATACCTCGCAGAGCCATCAGACGACAAGATAGAATCTTCATCTTGCCCCTGAGTTACAACCACCAGAAATATCTCATCAGACTCCTTTTTCACTTTCTCTACCATCTCCTCTGGCGACAGACGGCTCCCTGTATCGTCGATATTGAAGTATCGCGAATCGAGCTGCAGGGTAGGTCCCGT
This sequence comes from Geosmithia putterillii, assembly GCA_900188575.1. Taxonomy (NCBI): domain Eukaryota; kingdom Fungi; phylum Ascomycota; class Sordariomycetes; order Hypocreales; family Bionectriaceae; genus Geosmithia; species Geosmithia putterillii. The sequence goes on along the minus strand of FYEU01000286.1, from coordinate 238,220 downwards.
TCACCTTCAACACATCATGTCCCCAGTCAGAGCAAGGCCCCGCGCATTGCCCCAGACAAAGGTACAGACATCCAGGTGTTTCCTCCCCTTGGCAGACAAGTCTTCCTGGCCGAGCCAAGACACACCCATCATACTAATTCGAGGCCCGGAAGGAGAAGTTGACAAGTCAAGCAGGTCTGCCCACCCAGCTCTCTTGTCGCTCGCTCGGCCCTCTTGTCGCACGCCAGCACGTCATACCACCTCCCAAGACACGATGCTCGACAAGAGCAGCCCATTCGTCCCGCCATGGCCCAGGAACCAGCCACCCGACAAGCGTTTGTTGAGTGGTGCGAGTGCCAACTGGCAACGGCCTACTGGCTGGCGAACCGGTGGTTGACCTGACGGCCTTTGCTCCGAGGGGTAATACTTGGCGCAGGCGCAGTACAAGCTTATAGGTACGCGGCAGAGGAGCTTGCCGAGGAGTAGGTATGTACATGGCTTGCTTCTCCGCTCGTTCCTCATACGAGTACGGAGTACTTACGAGGACGTGGAGGACTCAATGTGCGACGTGTGTGCATGTCGTGGCAGACCGACCTGCGTGGTTAGCCAATACCGTGCTCCGAGTGGTTGTCCGTCCCGCGGGGTGAGGATGATGCTGTTCTGAAAGTGATACAAGATCGCCGAATATTCGTCCACCGAGTACGAGCTGTATCCTTGTACCAGGTACCGAATTTGCATTGGCGTCCGTGTATAGAAGAATGTATCAGTACCGACTGGGTAGTGCTTTCTGCAGTGGATATCCCGAGTCTCAATGTCGTACATTGTACATTGTCGAGGGAACAAGGTACGTACCCTTCCGGATTTGGTCCTTGAGCTTCTTCGTCATTCCGCCCGTGCGTGGCACTGGCAGGGCAGGATAGAGAGGACCGAGAGGGGCAGACACACCTGTGCCCCGCCATCGTCATGGAGGCTGAGGGGGACACCTGGGAGACCCTGAAAAGTCATTGGACATTCAAGCTCAGTTCGAGAGCTGTTGAATCCACAGCGCAACAAGTCTGGCGATACAAGAACTGAACGCCGCCCCCCCGCTCCTCGCTCCTGGTCCCTTCTTTTCTTCCTTCCCTTTCCTTCTCCACATCTCTGCAAAAATCCAATTCCACATCCCAATCCCCCCCAAACAACAACCAACTCTTCACAAACCGTCATCATGGGTGTCACCAAGACCATCATCAGCGAGGGCTCCGGCGGCTCGCCCGCCCCCGGCGACACCATCACCATGCAGTACACTGGCTGGGTCAAGGACACCAGCAAGCCTGACAGCAAGGGCAAGCAGTATGTCATGCCACTTCTGGCTCTGTCACAAGCTAGCTAGCTCAGCTTAGCTTGACAGTCAGGTGAACCCGACGCTGACAATCACAGGTTCGACTCGTCGCGCGGCCGTGGCGCCTTTGTCGTCCCCATTGGCATTGGCCACCTCATCAAGGGTATGCTTGATTCGCCTCATCGCGGAAACACAGAATCAGGTGCTGACATAGACTAGGCTGGGACGAGGGTGTCCCCACCATGAAGCAGGGCGAGAAGGCTCTCCTCGACATCACTCCGTGAGTCTCTTTCTTCACAGTCTGATGACTTGGTCACCACTAGTAGCTTCATGACTGACAATTTCCTTGCAGCGACTTTGCCTACGGCTCCTCGGGTGTTCCCCAGGCTGGTATCCCTCCCAACGCTGAGCTCCTCTTGTAAGTCCTTCCCCCCTTCCCCTCTCACGGGCATGGCGGGAGAAAGACACAGCTGCTGACAAAACCGTAACAGCGAGGTCGAGCTCGTCAGCTTCAAGAAATAAGCTAGCGCGCAAAAGTAACCGTCAGTTTCGACCGATCGACATGAGGGGCATGCAAGAGATATAGGCATTTTGTTTGCGAGGCCTACAGCGGGGACGGTGACTGCTCGTACGAGTAAATAGCACAGCAGTGGTGGAGGGCATTGCCCCATGCAGAGGAACGGATCAAATATTGACTGGATTAAACCAAGACAAGCACGCTGCAAACACGCCGTGATAATGCCGATGTTTCTTGACTGACCTGGCCGTTTGCCGCCGAGGGGCACAGCCTCGCTGCTGACGCGCTGCAGCTCTCGTACCGTATTAATACCTGTAGAGTTGCGTTGGCATGAAGAGAGGTGCGGGGAAGGCCCAGCCGTTGGTCAGATAACGACAGCGTTGCCTCACGTCATGAGAAGCTGCCGTGTCGGCCCTGACCTGTTAGGTACCCTGCATCGTAGCAGCTGTAGCCTCGTGAGGACACTGATGAAGCTGTTGCAAAGCTTGCGATGCTCGCGCTGGCGTACGGGTATTGGTGGTGAGAGCTGTTGAGTCGAGGCTACGAGGAGCTACGCGTAATATTCGTAGCGCAATGCATTACGTCGCCGGGTCTACAGAGCTGTCTGGGCAGGAGCAACCGAGGGGTAGTTTCACAATGAGGAGCAGCTTGAAATCACAGCTTAAAAACGAGCAGCCTGATCACGTAAGACGCAAAGATACATGTATTCAATGTGCCTTGCCCATGGAGTGCCTGATGCTCCCATGTTCCTCTTTTTCGACATTATTAATTCCCATGGCTGCAATCAGACACTCTTTGACTCTGCCATTACCAACGCTCTTCTAAAGCCATCGAATGGCTTAGAAACCAGCCTCTGCCTGGCCAGCCAATCAAGGAGCCCACAGACTCGACCCCACCATCCAGCCCACCATCCCACCATTTGCAGCGTTTGAGCGTCACCAGTCAGTCGCTAGAGAGAGCCGGAGCGAGCACACCTCACCGTAGAGCGCTGTAGGCTCTCGGCTGCAGGCTCTCGGTCCACCGTGCACCTGAGCTGCTCGCCGTCGCTGCCCCTCATCGCCCGCAGCCCATACGGCGAGACTGAGGTGGACTACCGTGGCCCGCTCCATCTTGCAACAAACATCATCACTTGTTTGGTGTCTATTCTTGCCCAACTTCTTCCACTCTTCCTCTCCCCCTCTCCCGCAGACGACTGCAACTACTAGCACCTACCGTGTCCTAGTAGTCGACACTTCTGTCCTCACTTCTGGTTCCCCACGACCCCACCAGAAGCCACCAACCTCATACCGCCCAGGCACATTCTTTGGTGACGTTGAGCTTGACTGGTGGTGCTGCATCGCTCACAGTCGGCCCAACACAACGCCTCAGAGATTGCCCCTTTGCCCGACAAGGTGACTCAGGTGAAGCGGAAGCTCTCCAGTGGAGAGAATTATCCACCGCCCAGCAAAAAGATCATGCCTGTAAGCTTTCCCCCATCTAGCGCGTATACCTGCCGTCTACCTTTACGACTGCTATGGGAGTCATCCATCGTGCTGACAGGTTGCCCTCCCGACACCAGGACGCAAAAATGACTGGCACCGACCCGGCCACCCAGGTCGCCGTCGACACCTCGGTCGGCGGATCCAACGAGATCGACGAGTCCCTCTACAGCCGACAGCTCTACGTCCTCGGCCACGAGGCCATGAAGCGCATGAGTACCTCCAACATCCTCGTCGTCGGCCTCAAGGGTCTCGGTGTCGAGATCGCCAAGAACATCGCCCTCGCTGGCGTCAAGAGCCTGAGCCTCTACGACCCCACACCCACCCAGTTGGCCGATCTCTCCTCCCAGTTCTTCCTCACCCCTGCCGATGTCGGCAAGCCCAGAGACTCCGTCACTGTTCCCCGCGTCGCCGAGCTCAACGCCTACGTCCCGGTTAAGCTCCACGAGTCTGCCAGGTGAGTACACAAACCCCCACTCATAGCTTGGAACCGTGTCCCAAACCCAAACGCACAAGACTGACATGCCCAGCCTCGACGACGATGCCCAGTTCGACAAGTACCAGGTCGTCGTCCTGACCAACGTCCCCATCCACCACCAGAAGCGCATCGCCGACTACTGCCACAACAAGGGCATCTTTGTCGTCATCGCCGACAGCTTCGGTCTCTTTGGTAGCATCTTCTGCGACTTTGGCGACAAGTTTGCGTGCATCGACCCCACCGGCGAGACACCCAACACGGGCATCATTGCCGGCATCGACGAGGATGGCACCGTGTCGGTCCTCGATGAGTCCCGCCACGGCCTCGAGGACGGCGACTTTGTCACCTTTAGCGAGATTGAGGGCATGGAGGGCCTCAACGGCTGCGAGCCTAAGAAGGTGACCGTCAAGGGTCCCTACGTCTTCTCCATCGGCGACGTGTCCGGCCTCGGCCAGTACCAGAGCGGCGGCATGTTCCAGCAGGTCAAGATGCCCAAGGCCATCCCCTTCAAGACCTTTACCGAGGCCCTCAAGAGCCCCGAGTTTGTCGTCTCCGACTTTGCCAAGTTCGACCGTCCCCAGCAGCTCCACCTGGCCTTCCAGGCCCTCCACGCCTTCCAGGTCTCCAAGGGCCGCCTGCCCAACCCCATGGACGAGGACGATGCCACCATTGTCTTCGAGGCCGCCAAGAAGTTCGCCGCCGACGAGGGCGTCGAGGTCGAGTTCAGCGACAAGCTCGTCAAGGAGCTCAGCTACCAGGCCAAGGGTGACCTGAGCCCCGTCGCCGCCTTCCTCGGTGGCCTGGCGGCCCAGGAGGTCCTCAAGGCCGTCTCCGGAAAGTTCCACCCCATCAACCAGTGGCTCTACTTTGACTCGCTCGAGTCCCTCCCCACGGGTGTCGCCAGGACCCGCGAGCTCTGCCAGCCCATCGGCAGCCGGTACGACGGCCAGATTGCCGTCTTCGGCACCGAGTTCCAGAAGAAGATTGCCAACATCAAGCAGTTCCTGGTGGGAGCTGGCGCCATTGGCTGCGAGATGCTCAAGAACTGGGCTCTCATGGGCCTGGGCACCGGACCCGAGGGCAAGATCTGGGTCACCGACATGGACTCGATCGAGAAGAGCAACCTGAACCGTCAGTTCCTGTTCCGCGCCGCCGACGTGGGCAACATGAAGAGCGACTGCGCCGCCAAGGCTGTGCAGCGCATGAACCCCGATCTCGAGGGCCACTTTGAGACCCTCAAGGAGCGGGTCAGCCCCGACACGGAGCACGTCTTCAACGAGGACTTTTGGCAGAACCTCGACGGCGTCACCAACGCGCTGGACAATGTCGAGGCGCGCGAGTACGTGGACCGCCGCTGCATCCTGTTCCGCAAGCCTCTCCTGGAGAGCGGAACGCTGGGCACCAAGGGCAACACGCAGGTGGTGCTGCCCCTCATCACCGAGTCGTACTCGTCGACGCGCGACCCGCCTGAGAAGGACTTCCCCATGTGCACGATCCGCAGCTTCCCCAACCGCATCGAGCACACCATCGCCTGGTCCAAGGAGTACATGTTTGAGAAGTCGTTTGTCAAGGCGCCCCAGACGGTCAACCTGTACCTGACGCAGCCCAAGTACCTGCAGACGACGCTCAAGCAGCCTGGAAACCACAAGGAGACGCTGGAGACGATCCGCAACTTCCTCACGACGGAGCGCCCGCGCACGTTTGAGGACTGCATCGCCTGGGCGCGCAACCAGTTCGAGACGGAGTTTACCAACAAGATTCAGCAGCTGCTGCACACCTTCCCCAAGGACAGCACCACGTCGACGGGCACCCTGTTCTGGTCGGGCCCCAAGCGCGCTCCCGACCCTCTCAAGTTCGACACGGAGAACCCCACGCACCTGGGCTTCATCATTGCCGCGGCCAACCTGCACGCCTTTAACTTTGGCATCAAGCCTCCGTCCAACGACAAGGCCTACTACGTCAAGGAGCTGGCGGATGTCATTGTGCCCGACTTTTCGCCCTCGTCTGGTGTCAAGATCCAGGTCGACGACAAGGAGGTAAGCTACACTCATATATCCTATTTCCTACATGTGAATTCAAGTACTGACTTTTACAGAACCCCAACGCTGGTGTCGACGACGACAACAGCGAGCTGGACCGCATCATCTCGGCCATCCCCGACCGCACGACGCTGGCAGGCTTCGAGCTGACGCCCGTCGACTTTGAGAAGGACGACGACAGCAACCACCACATTGACTTTATCACGACGTGCAGCAACCTGCGCGCGGAGAACTACAAGATTGAGCCTGCGGACAGGCACAAGACCAAGTTCATCGCCGGCAAGATCATCCCCGCTATCGCGACGACGACGGCGCTGGTGACGGGCCTGGTGACGCTGGAGCTGTACAAGGTGGTGGACGGCAAGACGGACATTGAGCAGTACAAGAACGGGTTCGTGAACCTGGCGCTTCCCTTCATCGGGTTCAGCGAGCCGATTGCCAGCGGCAAGATTGAGTACAAGGGTGCGGACGGCAAGACGCTGACGCTGGACCGGGTGTGGGACCGATTCGAGATTGACGACATGACGCTCGAGGAGCTGATTGCCGACTTTGACAAGAGGGGACTCGCGCTGACGGGACTCATCTCGGGCGTGGCGCTGCTGTACCCTCCCGTGTCGTTTAACAAGGACGCGCGGGCCAAGCTGGAGAAGACGCGCAGGGCGATGAAGCTGAGCCAGCTGGTTCGCGAGGTGACGAAGAAGGAGATTCCGTCGCACCAGAAGGAGCTGGCGTTTGATATCACGGCTTCGGATGCCACGGGTGAGGACATTGAGGACATTCCGTTCCTCAAGGTCAGGCTGTAGGAGGTCAAGACTGCTTAATTTTGAGTCGACGTACTACTAGTAGTAGAATGCTAGATGAATACAGTTTGTAAGAGTGATCTATAGGAAGGTCTACCTGCCACTACTCGTCCAGCCGTGACAAAAGTTGATATCAAATGAAAGAAAGAAAAAGAAGAAAGAAAAAAAAAAAAAAAAAAGAGAATGCTCATTCATACTGAGTGAGTCTCATGATAAGCAGAGCCGAGTAAAAGAACAAAAAAAAGAACCGATTAGATCGGCTGGCGGTCTCTCCCGCCGGGAATTGAACCCGGGTCTCGAGCGTGACAAGCTCGCATACTGACCACTATACTACGGAAGATGTTTGGCTGTTGAACAACCAATGTAGCGCTGTGGGGGCGTTTGATGGAAGGAGGGGAGCAATATGCGGGCTATAACCCCTCACCTCATACCTCTGCCCCTTGCTCCGGTACTATGCCTCCGGCGGCCCCTGTCGGGGAGGCTGTTCTCGCTGCGCTCGCGTGTGGGATGTATTAGTACGAGGAGTACGGTGGTGTATTACATGTATTTTTGGGTAAGTATCGAGCGAAGCGAGGAGGGCTCCCCGGCAGGGGCCGCCGGAGGCATAGTACCGGAGGACGTATTAGTACTACTAGTACAGTAGTGGAGTGTTGGTAGAGGATGTATCGAGCGAAGCGAGGAGGGCTCCCCGGCAGGGGCCGCCGGAGGCAAAGTACCTGGGCAGTATTGGTAGTTGTATTAATATAATACGGAGCAGTGTTTAGGTGTAATACAGAGTCAGTGTCGAGCGAAGCGAGGAGTGCTCCCGGCAGGGCCGCCGGAGGCATAGTACTGGAGGAGTGCGTATTCATCGATCGGGTCTTGGGCACGGGGGCTTTGATCAGGATCAGATTGTATACGAGTTGTCGCCCGACGGCGGAAACAAGACAACTGCCAAGTTGCCAAGATCGTCCAGACCCCAATCGAATACAGGCAGAAGAGTGTTGGCGGAAGTTGGCGGGTGACTGCTCATTGCGGATACTCCGCCGCTTGCCAGCACTTGCATGGAGGATTCGTGAATAAAGTGATAAAAAAGATGCCTTGTCAACTCCTGTTAGCCCCCAGACACATGCGAACCACCACTGGTGGCTGGCTAGAAGAACGCCTGGCGTATTTCGGTGCAGAACGACTGCCGCTGCCTGCATGCGGCCCGCATATATCGATCCTCTTATAGGCCGGCAGATCGTAACCTATACCTAAATGATCAGAGGCAGGGGTACGAAGCATCATATGGCTGTTGGAAGTGGATGATAACACTCACAGCATACGAGATGATGGCTCATACGGCGGGTAATAGATTTCATCTGACCAACTAGAATCTGGCCATGTGCTTAGAGTAGCAGTACTAGGGACGGAGTAGTATGCAATGTTATATGGATGGTGGCTTGGAATAGGCGCAGGTACTCGGTGCATGCAGGAGGATTCGAAGGGTTTGTTCAAGGCAACTGGCGCCTGTTGCTTGAACAAGATGGATGGTCGTAATACTGAGTATAAAGGCTTTGGTCTGTACTTGTATATGTATAGTTGCTGAACCTGTTTCTCACGGACATTGCTTGATTCCAGAGTGAAACGTCCGAAGCCTCCAGATCCCGTCTGGTTTACCCTATTCGTCCTGGCTTATACAATTCAACACAACAGGAAGGCACGACGTGCGGTCGTTCCTGCCGTCCGTCAACATGCCTCAAAACATTCGACTCGATTACATGGCACACTCTCCTTCCTCCTCCATCTCAAGCCACGACATCGGCAACGACCACCACAACCACAGCAGCCACGACAGCAACATCAACAGTCACAACCACGCCGACGACGACGATGTCGAGAACCGACCCATACTCATAGACCAAGGTGCCCCGTACAGCACGCACGGACGACGCTCAAGCAGTGGTGGCCGCAGCACAGCCACGGCCTACAACAGACTGGACGACGTCGACACAGCCTACAACGGGCATGGGTCAGTCCACAGCAGCAGCAGCGAGGACGGCAACGGGAAAGACAACGAGTCCTACAAGCTGCCCAACGGCGATGAGAAGGCCCCGGGCACTCTTCGGCGCTGGGGTCGGACCGTAAGAGGGTGGTTCTGGCCCAAGGCCGAGGAGGCCAAGATCTTGCTCGACAGCGAGTTGACAAGGGCCATCTGGAACAGCTGCTACCACATCCTGCCGGCATTTGTGTCCATCTTCATTGTTGCCTGGAACTATAATGGCTACTTTATTGGGGGCAGGTTTGAGTTGGTGGGGAGGCATCAGAGATTCGGCGCCGGCCTCTTGCAGGTCGCCTCCAAGATTCAGGAACTCCTCATCGTTGCCAGTCTAACCTCGCTCATCTTGCACATTGTACGACGCGAGTTGACCTTTGGAAAGGGCCTGCCTCTCGGCCTCGTCGTGTCCCCGTGGACCTTTACATCCATCAAGTGAGTTTGAGCATGACGGCTGGTCCATGGTATACGAAGCAATACATGTACTGTACTGTACTGACCGTGCAACTTGCAGATACTTTGTCACTTCTCAATTCATTGGTAGTGTCAAGAGCCGCGGACAGGCCAACTACCCCCGTATCTTGGCCCTCGGCATCGCCTGCATCCTGTGCGGACTCGTGAGCGTCATGGCCACGACGGCAACAGCCACGCTTCTGGTGCCGCGAGACCTCGACTACCACGCTGGCGGGGGCATCTTCTGGCTCAACGGCGGCGAGGGCGACCTCTGGCCGAGCAGCGTCGACGGCTCGTACGACACGGGAATCGGGTGCCTGAACGAGGAGGAGCAGCTGTCGTACTTCACCTGCCCGGCCGCCGGGTTCCGCACCCTGTTCGACTACTACAGCATGGCGTGGAACATCAACGACGGGCCCGGCATGTTTGAGTTCAACGATGCATATATGCAAAAGTCCATGTACATCCAAAAGTCATCGAGCACCGTTCGCGATGCGTGGGCGTACACGGCGCACATGGCCTCGGCGCGCATGCAGGACGCCATGCAGTCCTTCCACACAAAGGCCATCAACTACCTCGACCTCATCAGCCCGCTCAAGGAACCGTGGCCCAGCAACCTCCGCAGAGCCACCATCAAGCAGTACAAGCTCGAGACCAAGGTGCCCGCCGTGCGCACCGTCTGCCTCAGCCACGGCATGACGGACCTCGAGGCCTCCAGCCTGCCCGTCAGCTTCATCAACATCCCCGAGAACAAGACGGCCGGGCGCCCCGCGGATGACGAGACAGCCGATATTCTGGACCCGGCGGCGTGGGACCTGCAGACCATGGATGCGCTTCCCCTGGTACGCGAATACCTCGCCAGGAGGGCCATTGTGGGCGACGCGGACGAGACGCTCAGCGAGTCAAGCCTCTTCAACGAGACGCGCCACGTGCTGGCCGTTCCCGTGCCCATCGCGACGGACTCGGCGGCCAGCAGCCTCGGCCTGGTCATCATGGTAAACCGGACATTGGGCGAGACTGACAACGAGACCGTCCCGCTCAACCTGGCGACATGCTCGATCGACGCGCGGTGGGTCAAGGCCAAGTCGGTGATCCAGGCGAGCTACCTGACCGACTTTCTGCACCACGAGTTCTCGCGGGGCATCGTGCGCAATGTGGTCAGCGTCGAAATGAATACCGACAAGGACGGGAAGGAGATTGAGAAGAACAAGGACGACCTACTTGGCCCGATCCCGCGACACTCGAACGCGCGCAACCCCAATGACCGGACGCGCGTCGTCCGCCTGGGCACGGGGTGGTACGACATGCTGAGCCCAACGGTGACGGGTCCCGAGTATGGCGGCGTGGCGTGGACCAACCAGACGGCCTTGGAGCGCATTCTCGAGGTGACGGTGTCCAACGACAAGTCGTACGTGGCCGAGATGCAGCACACCATCTCGACCATTGTGGCCGACGGCCTCTCGCGCTGCGGCGCCAACCTCAACACAATACCGCGCAACCTGCTGGGTGACGAGCTGCCCGAGAACTGGACCGTGCAGAACGAGACGCTGGCGCGGACGCTCGTGCGCGCCGGGAAGCCCGCCGAGTCGTTCCGCATGCCGGGCCAGCTCGTCGGCAAGCCCACCACGCGCTTCGTCATGGCGGCCAAGTTTGGCGGCTACGCCATGCTCATCGACTCGTGGTTCGAGCACGTCTGCGCGGCGCTCCTCCTCTCCCACGCGGCCCTCGCGCTCGCGTACGCGACCTGGATCCTGTACAAGAGGGAGTCGAGCAGCGCCTGGACCAACATCCCCGGCTTGCTCGCCCTCGCGCAGCGGTCCCCGCCGCCCGAGCAGGAGAGCCAAGTCCTTGCCAACACGAGCTGCGGGACCGAGTCCACACAGACTATGGCCTCGATGTGCTGGGTCGAGACGGAGCGGCACGGGGACGACGACATCAGGAAGCCCTCACTCAGGCTGCGCATCAGGGAGTGGAATCAGAATGGGCCACCGCGGGATGCGAATACACGGGTGCGCAGTGACGAGAAGTACGACTGAGTGAGTGCATATTACCAGAGCGGAAAGGGATCACCATGATGAGTTGGTCCTCGCGCCCAAGACACGGTCCACACATCCTCCGGTGGTATGCCTCCGGCGGCCCCTGCCGGGGAGGCTCTTCTCGCTGCGCTCGCACGGTGATTGCCACAACGGGTCGTTCATTTGATATTTACATACGGAGTACATTTATGCATTTACATTACATTCATATTGGTTATATACACATTCAGCATATTGTCGCTTATCAAGTTTTCTCCCGGGCGCATTTGTGAGTTGCCAGCCACGAAAGACTTGGATCGATGCATCACTCCAGGTGATAGTATTACCGCGCATACATGATATCGGAAAGCCTACCGAGTAGAGAGGTAGAATTCATACTTCCGTAGTCCGTAGTCCGTAGTCCGTGGTGCGTACTCGGTAGCGTAGTCCGTATATCCAGCCGTGCAGTTTCTAATCGCTTGACAAATCGCCGCATTGTGGTTAGTGCCGATTGTATAATACTGACGTAACGCTGGACGGAGCCAGGAGCTGATGGTCGAGGGGAGGGGCAATCTAGCAAATGTCAGGGTTTGTAATAGCTGAAGATGATTTGAATTGAATTGATTCCACTGAGTATATATTCCACTGAGTATTACTAGTAGTAGTATATATATTAACCATCATCTGGGACCCATCATCAGTCTTCTTTCCACATTGCATTTTGAACAACGACATCCAATGCGCCCCGGGACATTTTGTTATCGAAATTGCACCATCATCCGCCCCTCATTCTCATTCTCCTCCATCGCCGTAGCGCGTGCTAGGATTACCCCTCTTCACATACAAAACAGCCAGAAGCAGCAGCAGCAGCAGCAAGTCAGAATGGTGAGTTCCACAACCCAGGAGGAGGACGACGATGATGATGATGATGATGATGATGGATGGCGTGTGTGAGGATTATTGCTGATTATATCTAGGCCTCCGGTAGCATCACAGATTGGGTCAAGCTCGGCGACAAGTCGGGCGAGTTCAAGAGACAGGTCAGCTCGTTCCGCGATAGCATCTCGCGCGAACCGGGGGCCAAGTATCCCCCTGAGAAGGGAAGATACCATCTCTATGTTAGCTATGCTTGTCCTTGGGTACGTTTCATTTTCTTCTTTTCCTCGCTTCGCTCGCTCTTTGGGCTTTGATTCTTTTGTTCCTCGCCACTCGCCGCTCGTCGCTGACCATGGACCACACAGGCCCACCGCACCCTCATCGCCCGCAAGCTCAAAGGCCTAGAGGACTACATCTCCTTCTCAGTGGTGCACTGGAAGCTGGCCGAGGGCGGATGGCGCTTCGTGACCAAGGAGGAGGAGGCGTCTGGCAGCGTGCCGGGCCCCGGCGCCGTCCCGGACCCGATCCCCGGCCACGAGGAGGGCTTCACGCACCTGCGACACATCTACTTCGAGTCGGAGCCCGAGTACGCGGCGCGGTTCACGGTGCCGGTGCTGTACGACAAGAAGACGAAGCGCATCGTGAGCAACGAGAGCGCCGAGATCCTGCGCACGCTGGGCACCGAGTTCGACGACGTGCTGGACGAGGCGCACGGCCGCGGGCTGGACCTGTACCCGGAGCACCTGCGGGCCAAGATTGACGAGGCCAACAGCTGGACGTACGACCTGATCAACAACGGCGTGTACAAGTCCGGCTTCGCGACCACGGCCGAGGCGTACGAGCGCAACGTGACGGCCCTGTTCGAGGCGCTCGACCGCACCGAGGCGCACCTGGCCGAGACGCAGGCCGAGGGGCCCTTTTACTTTGGCAAGACGCTCACCGAGGCCGACATCCGCCTCTACGTCACCATTGTGCGCTTCGACCCGGCCTACGTCCAGCACTTCAAGTGCAACCTGCGCGACATCCGTTCGGGGTACCCGCACCTGCACCGCTGGATGCGCCACCTGTACTGGACGATCCCGGCGTTTGGCGAGACGACGCAGTTTGACCACATCAAGTGGCACTACACGCGGAGCCACACGCAGATCAACCCGCTCAGCATCACGCCGCTGGGGCCTCTGCCGCATATCCTGCCCTTGGACGACGAGGTGGCGGCTGCGAAGAAGCAGTAAAATCAACCACGTCCTCTCCCCCCCTCTCACGAGCGAAGCGAGGACAGCCTCCCCGGCAGGGGCCGCCGGAGGCATAATACAATACCCAAGGTACACAGTCCACACTCCGCGAGCGAGACGAGGAGAGCTCCCCCCCGACAGGGGCCGCTGGAGACAATATTAGTAGTATGAATCAATTGAATATGACATGATATATATTAATCAATGGATCGGATGGCTCCAAATGTTGATGATGTGTTCCAGTGTAATGCAGTGCAGGGTGGACGGTTGGGCGACGGCGTTGGGTTGATGACCCCTGCAGATAGAGGCAGAGACTACAGTGAGGTGGGCAGTGGACAGACCGCTAGAGTAGCTGTGAGTACAGGGGGGTACAGGCCTGGACATGGACAGCGCATCAGTGCGACCCCGCTAAGCGGTCACTGAGGGTCCTGACGGGCACTAGACGGGGCCTGAAATGCAGGACTCTTGGGCAGGAGGTGTCAGTGGAGGAGGAGCATGTCGATAGTAGAGGCAATAGTAGAATGCAGAGCTGAGCCCAAGCCAGGGACATGTATCCGTCCTCCGTATGGAGCAATGAAACTATGAAACTACTGGTAGTAATGATAATTGCTTTTGCTTTTGCTTTTGTTTGGCTTGGGCAAGAACGCGTAGATACATAATATGTATTAATACCGTGTATGGACGGAGCAGCACGGGTAGTGCTGCAGTGCAGGCAGGTGCAGCTGTCCTGCGCCTTCCCAGACACCGAAACACCCTCGACGGTCGACGCTCATCCCGTGACACGCCCAAACCTCGTCAGATTCTTCTGCCAGCTCCAACATCCAACTCACCTCCAAACACACACGCCCAAAGTCAAAAAACACACGTCCGAAAAAAAAAAACCCTCTCCAGCAAACGAACAAAAAAAAGACTCACACACACACACACACATATACACACACCAGACAGCTCTGCTGACCGACGACCGAAAAGACACCACCACCGCCACTGGCCACCCACCTTAGCCCTGCTCTCTCTCCCTCTCTCTCTCTCCAAACCACACTAGCGGACTCGCCCGCCCCATCATCCCCAATCAGCAACCAGGCCAGCCTCCTGCTGCTCCTCTTCCTGCCCTCGCTCCTCCTTCCCTCTGTCCTCTGAACTTGGTCCCCGCCTCTCCCAGACCAACCGCTCACCACCCTCTCACCTCCTCCCATCTCCATCTCCATCGCTCTTCCGATAAATTCAGCCATCTCGTCAATTCGACACCGATAACCATTCTACGATACTGCCGCCGTCCGACAATCTGTCCTCTCCGCAGAAACCTCACCTGACCGCACAACTCGCACCGCACCGCAGCTCTCTCGCCACTGAGCCACACCTCCCCCCCCCC
>FYEU01000286.1:210564-223637 GCA_900188575.1 Geosmithia putterillii | reverse complement strand
CCCTCCCTCGTCTCTTTTGCGCCCGCGCGCCCGCCCCCCGACGACCGGTGACAGGCGGCCGCCTTATTTTCTCCCACGCATGCGCAGGGCGCATCACACCACCCTGCCATGGCCAAGAGATATACTGCAGAGGTTCTCCTCTACCTAAGAGACTCTCCGCTATGTGTCAAACCTGATAGCCTCCCGCCCACCGAGGAATGGATGGGGTACGTGCACCACAGACATACACTCCCTAGTAGTGCTGTCTCCCTCTGTCTAATCCACCAGCTAATCTCGAAACCCAATATAGCCCTCCCCCCGAGCAGCAACCACGAGTTCAGCACCAGCAAACCCGCAGTGGTCAGGCCTCAACCTTTGGCGTCTTTGAAAAGCCTCGTTCGGGCGACAATGGTCTGCTCGACCAGTCGAATCGACGCCCCGACTTCAGCCGCCATGCCTCCAAAACGAGTGCCACCAGTCCGTCTCCCGTCTCAGAGTCTTTCCTGCCTCGAGAGACTTTATCCTACTCTCCTCCACGTCCGCTGACCCCAATTAGATGCCGATGACCTCATGTTTGGCCCTCCGCGCATGGCCTTTGCATCCTCTGGTCGCGCCAAGGGACCCGAGGGTGACAAGCCTGCCCGCGACGGCGACGCCCTCGGCCGATTCAACAACATCCGCACCAGCGATGGCGATCGCTTCCGCGAAGGTCGAAACGCCCTGCCCCTGAGGCGCCGTCCCGACGGCTCCGAACAGGACGAGGGCTGGAGCACCGTCAAGCCCCGCAAGAGCTTTGGCGCCGAGGGCGCTGAGCGCTTCCACGGCCGCATGGGCGGCAACTTCCGCGAAGAAAAGAAGCCCACCACGGCCCGCGACGGCCAGGAGCGCCCACCCCGTACGTTTGACGGCCTTGCCAAGGACAGGGACGTCGATGAGAACGGCCGGCCACGCGCCGCCGTCGCCAAGGGCGCCAAGCCAGACTCGTGGCCCGAGGGCAAGCCCACCGAAGGCCGCGGCACTGATAAGCGCGAACGCATTGAGCGCGCCAGAAACTGGCGGGAGCGCAACCCCGAGGCTGACGCCGTCGCCGCCGCCGCCGAAGACAACCGTGCGAATGACAACGGCGGACGATGGGGCGGCCGCGACCAGCAGCGAGGCGGCCCCCGCGAGCCCGAGTGGTTCGACGAACCTGCTCCGCGCAAGGCCGAGCCGCGCACCCAGCAAGACTTCCAGAAGTGGATGGAAGACATGAAGAGGTCCAAGGGAGGCGGCGCCGCGCCCGAACCTGCCGACCCCACACCCATCGACCCGGCCATCGAGTCTGCCAAGCTGCAGACCAGCCGCTCGCCACCCTCTGTCCCCGCCGGACCCGACAAGTTCTTCATGGCGTTTGGCGGCTCCAGTGCCAGCATAGATGCCGCGACCCCGACATCTGAACAACCCGACGCCTCCAAGTCCAAGCCCGCCGGCAAGTCGTCCCGATTCACGTCCTTCTTCCAGAGCCACGACGGCGCCAAGATTGGCGGTCCCGGTACGCCGTCGCAGGCAGCACCCCCGGCCTCGGTACCACCGCCCCAGGACCGAAACAGCGGCAGCGGCGGCGCTGGCCTCGGAGGTCTTCTCGGCGCCCTCAGCTCCGTCGGCTCAGGCCCCAACACGCCCGATACCGAGAAGCAAGCCTTCCAGCAGCTCCTCCTCAAGCTGCAGAAGCAGACCAAGAGCGCCACGCCCCCCAGCGGCGGGCCGTTCCCGGCTCCTGGACCACCGCCCGGCATGGGCGGCAGCATCGACTACGGCCACAACATGGGCCCCCAGGGCCCCCCACCACCCTTTGCCCACCTCCAGGGTGGCCACGACGGACCCCTCGAGGCCCGTCCCCCTCCGCAGCACGTGCAGGAGATACTCGCGCCCAGGCCGCAGCAGCAATCGGCCCGGCCAGAGCAGCTCCTGCAAGACCTCTCGGGCCGCCACCAGCGCGTGTCGAGCCAGGGGTCCGCGCAGAACCCCAACAACCACGGCCACGAGAACGGCCCCATGAGCGGCGGCGGCACGCCCGTGCGCCACCACACCAACAGCAACAGCAACACCGAGTTCCTCATGAACCTGATGCGCACCGGCAACCTCGACAGCCAGCACCGCACCGAGTCGGCCATGCTGCGCGCCCAGGCCCAGAGCCACGCCATGGGCCCTCACGCCCCTCCCCCTCTCAACGTCAACGACCGCGACCTCGAATTCCCCCACGACAGCCGCAACGCCCAGCGCCAGCAGATGCGCCCCCCTCCCCCACCCGGATTCCCTCTCGACGAGGCCGACTTCCGGTCAGGCGGCGGCCCCCCGGGACCCTCCCTTGGCCCCCAGCAGCAGCAGCAGCAGCCCACCCAGATCCTCCAGCGCCCTCCCCCGCCGCCCGGTCTGGAGCAGATGCCCCCCGGCTGGATGACGGGCCCCGGTGGCCCCTTGGCTCAGCAGCAGCAGAAGCTACCTCCCCAGCAACAGCAGCAGCAAGGGCCGCAGCAACCTGGCTCGCAGCCCCCCTCGCAGCCCCCCTCTCAGCCCCAGCAGCCCCAGCGCATGATGCCCCCTCCTCCCGGGCTGGTGCGCGGCCTCAACGGAGGTCTGAACGGCGGCATCAACGGTGGTCTCAACGGAGGCCTGAACGGAGGTCTCAACGGCGGTCCTCCCGGCCCCATGCCCCCCATGTTCCCCCCTCCCAACATGAACATGCCGCCTCCCCCTATGAACATGCCTCCCCACCCCGACGCCCTGCGCAACATGGGCCCCCTGCCCCCGGGCTTCTTCAACGGCCCCCCCGGACCCCCCGGCGTCGGCGTCGGTCCCCCCGGTCCTCATCCGTTCATGGGCTTCAACGGTCCTCCTCCCGGTGGAATGCCCGGCGGTCTGCCGGTTGGTGTGCCGCCCCCCATGGGCCCCGACATGGCCTTCTTTGATGCAAGGGGTATGCCTCCCAACAGGAATTACCGATAGGCAACACGCCATGGGCAGAGACACGGGCAGAGACAGAGGCAGAGAGACGAGACGGACGCTGTTTTTTTTTTGTCCGCTCGCCTCTGATATGCTGTATAGTACATAGTGGTCGATAATGGGAGCACCGTTGCCATGGACTCTGCAATCTGCACTAGTGAATTGATTTGTGTCTATGTGACTGTCACTTAACACTCGTAGGCGAGCGAGCGAAGCGAGAACAGCCCCCGGCAGGGCCGCCGGAGGCACAAACACCATGCACACTCCTTCTATAGTTTGTGCCTCCGGCGGCCCTGCCGGGGGCGGACCTCGCTTCGCTCGCATGTGGACTGCATCGGAAAGTGGATGTCTACTACTACTACTACTACTACTACTACTACTAGTACTGTTCAATAGCGAGCGCAGCGAGGAGAGCTCCCGGCAGGGCCGCCGGAGGCAAAGTGCAGAAGAGTGAATATTAGTACTTGATCAGTGAAGAGCGTCCTACATACTACTATACGACTGTACTGTACCCGACGGGCGAGCGAAGCGAGGAGAGCTCCCGGCAGGGCCGCCGGAGGCATAAATTACAGAAGTGTCAATGTCAAAGTGAAAGTCAAAGTCAAGTATGAATGTGTAGTGTATGTGTGAACTGGAGTCATGATTTTGAAATGCCACGCTATCTATTCACGGCCCACTATGTACCTTCCACCTTCCACCTTCCGCCTACTAGTATCCCCCATCTCTCATCTCGTATTACATGTGCCGCACGATACATATACACCAACAACAGTGCAAGAACAGTACCAGACCCAGAACCAACTACACCCTCGCCCTGCGGAGGGACGACCTTGCTGCGAGGACGGCAGCTGATGACGCGCGCCGGAGCGGTCTGGACACGACGGGATGTGCTGTCTCAGATGCGGACGTGCGTCTCATTGTCGTCGCTGTGGAACTGAGCGCGGATGCTGCAGCGGATGTGTGGGTGGATGTGTGGGTGGGTGTGACGCGCCCCTGTGGCAGGACGGCATACTACTTCTTCATGCCAAACAGGTTGCGCTTCTTCTTTTCCTTCTGCAGCTTGCCGTCTTCCCTGCTGCCAGTGCTGGTGGAGGGCTGGTGGCCGCTGCTGCCTCCGCCGCCGCCGCCGCCGCCGCCGAGGTTCATGTTGTTCATCGCCTGGGTTGGCGGAGCTTGGCTGGCAGCGCCGGGGGGCTGGTACGGCGTGTACTGCGGCTGGGACTGGCCGCTTCGAGATGGCGGCGGACGGTGCGAGGGACTGGGCCGTTGCTGTGACGGCAGACCACCACCACCACCACCTGGTCGGATGCCGCCGCCGGGGCCAGAGGGGAGACCGCCGGGCGGGAGACCTGCTGGTGTTGCCATGGGGGGTGGCGTGGGGCGTTCGAACAGGTGGGCTGGCGCGCGTTGACGGGGTCGGTCGGCGGGGAGATCGAGGGAGCGGCGTGGGCGGGACAGGTCGCCGAGCTGCCGCACGAACAGCTGCGGGGTGATCATGTGGGACGTGGTGAGAATGACGTCGCGGTTGCGCTCGGCGCTGACCTCGTAGCACGCGCGTGACTCGCTGTGCGTGGCGCCGCCGGCCATGAAGAGGATGATGCGCTGGCGGTTCTCGGGGGCACGGCGGCCTGCGGCAGCCCAGTTGGGGCGCCCCGCGCGAAGGGACCCCGCGTGCGCCAGCAAAAGATCCTCATTGGGGTCCAGCGGCGGCTTGACGTACGGGAAGTCGGTCTGGTCCAGGGCACCGCGAGCCAGCGCGTCCAGCATTGGCTTGATGGCCGGGTCAAAGCGCGACAGGCTGTTGACCTCCTCCTCGGGCTGGACGGCCTTAGGGTCCTTGGGGAAAAGCACGTGGCGCGGCTTTTCTCGGATATCCTTGACGTTCTGCCGAACGGTGCGCGCACCCAGCATCTCCAGCCCGACCAGAGGATCTGCGTCGGCCTGTGGCAGCGATGAGTGCGCCAGGAGCCGCTTCACATCCTCCATGATGACACCGTCGCGGTACAGAGCGTACAGGATGATGAGGCGAAGTCGATCGGGAGGGCTTGTCGTCGGCTCGTCCAGCAGCCGCACCACCTCGTCCAGAACGTTTTTCGGTTTCCGGTTATCTTCGTCGAGCCCCGTCGCCATGGTCTGCTCCGACATGGCAATGTCGGGCAAGTTCTTCTCGCCAAAGATGGTGGTGCACTCCTGCGCCATGGACAGGTGCAGGGAGTAGGCGTCGCGCATCTCCTGGAACTGCGGCAGACCTGACAGCATGTCACGGATCGTGTTGAGGTTGGTCGTCTCGGGGTCCTGGTTGGCAAAGTGTGGGTTCTGCTGGATGAACTTGCGGATGTCGTCCTGCAGCTTCGTCACCATGTCCTTCATGTGCTGGTGCCGATTGTCCACCCACAGCTTGTCCCGGTCGCTCAGCTCCATTTTCTTCTCCTCCGCCTCGTCGGTCCCCTTGTTGATGACGGTCGTGTAAGTGATCTGATCGCCCTCCTTGATCGGCAGCAGGTCGTGTGCCATTGCCTGGTATGTGAACTCGTGCACCAGAGGCGCCGCCGTGTCCATGGACCGGTCGGTGATGATGAGCGTCGCTTGCGGGCGGCTCGTCGCCGGCGGGAAGTCGGCGTTCCACTGCGCGTATAGGTCGAGTTCCTGCTGGACAAAGTTGGCCAGGTGCGTGCACAGCACGGCAGCATCCCACGTCGGGTCCCTGGGCTTGTAGTATCGGACTTTCGGGTACTCTCCCAAAGTTATGCAAACGCCGGCAATCTTTATATCAGTCAGTCATTTGTCCAGTCACCCTGCGTGTCCCCCCACACGTCCAACAGATCGCCCGTAAAAGCCAAGTACCTTTTGTGCCAGCTGCTTGAGATGGGCGGCAACAAGCGAGTCGCATTCTCGGTGGTACAGCGCGGGAAAGCTCCACGGGTCTCGGAAGGTGACGACGTGGGATTCGCGGGGGTAGAAGTCAATGAAGAGCGTCTTTGTGCTAGCGCGAAAGGAGCGCATGCCGGGGTAGTCGTCGACCTTGCGGCGCAGATCGGCCTTGATGAGGGTGGTCCAGACAATGTAGCCGGACTGGTATCGACGGGCTTCGACGTCGGCGAGAAGGCAGTCGATAATGTGAGGTTCGGGGGAGAGGATGTAGATGGCGTCCATATCGGGATTGCGCTCGCGCCGGTCCTCGATGCGCTCGATTGCTAGAGGTGTCTGGTGTCAGTCCTCCCTCGTCCGGTTGTCCCGTCATCGTCCTACGGTTCCTCCCACCCATCTGCAGGTGTCTCGAGACGTACTGGCGATGTTGTTGTTAAGGATATCATCTTCCTTGACCGAGTTGTCAATGATCTTTTTCGAAGTACTGTCGACGACCAGACATTTCCACTGCAGACACAAGTCGTCAGTAAGCCTCTAACTCTCTAGGCATCCCATCTGGGCATCCTGTCTCGGTGCGGGTCGAGCAAGGCCGGGAAGCGGGGGTGGTCTCGGGAGGTCATACGTCGCCCTGCGTGATGTTTTTGATTTCATCCAGGATGGCTGTAGGATTGACCTTTTGTTAGAATAGCTCACAATGACACGGGATCGCATGGGGGGAGTTGGTAGAGGTCTCGGGTCTTCATACCTTGGCCCTGCTCGTGAATGACAGATAGCCCCATCTTGGCCGACGTAGGAGCTCTGGGGCCCCAAACCTACGCCAGTCCAGCCGTTGTAGCGTCGTCGAGTGGAAAGGAAGGCCGGTCGGTAGGCGGTTTGCTGCGGAGGGAAGTAGCAGCGGGTATCAAAAGGTCCCAGGAGAGACGAGGCAGAACAGCAAGGAGGAAGGGTTCCTGAGAGGCGAGGTAGAGGTTCTTTAGGGGAAAGGAGGGGATAGGCAGGAGAAGTGGAAATGGGGAGCTCTCGGGAGTTGGTTTGACGGTCATGGCGGGGTTCGACGCATGACTTGCTTAGGCCTAACGCCGGGGGCGCTACAGTGGAAGCTGCAGAGCCTTTACAGGGCTCTCTTAGAGGAGCTTACAGGGGTCAAGGCCCATAAACCCCAAGCCTATTCTGAGACGCATGGACGGTGGCGGCATAAACCTTTCAGGCTGCTGCGGACTGCTGCAGGCGATATCTACAGGCGACAGAGTGCTGATAGAGTGCTGATAAAGTGCTCCGAGCGCCTCACCGTCAAACCCGTAGCAACTTGCAACTCTGGCGCTTCTACTTCATGCTCCGTGCCGTCATCATCATCGTCATCATCATCGTCATCATCACTGGGCATCATGTACCCGAATTCAAGTTCAATACGAGCATCCCTATTCTATTCGTACAGGGCGCTTTCACTATAAGGCACAACTTGAAAAGACATAAGAAGGAAGATGCCGGTAGTAGTATTACTTAGTGGTAGTAACACTGAGAGTAATGGAAAATAAAGGTATAATAACAGAAGGAAGGGGCGGGTGGTAGTTCTTTCCAAGCATGTAGCGCAAAATCCTCGGAGAGGGAAAGTGCTAATATACAAATAGACACTCTTCAATATATGTGCGACTGTTCTTTTTCTATCCACCACCGCCATGAGTATTCCATGACCCCTCCTGTTTCATCGGATGCTCCTAACACCTGTTCATCGTCACTTTCCAGGGGCGATCCGGCTATTAATCAACTGTAGGAAAGAAACATTGTGACTCAACGCCTGGGCAGAGGTCTGGACCAGCCAGACTACTCATCTCCTCTATTCGCGTTGTCTCCCCTCACTCATCCCGCTCAACAGCATCATCTCCATGATCAGCGACACTATCAGAATCATCAACTCACAGGATCTGCCGGTAGGATCCACGTCCAAAAGCACGCCAGCAGTACGGGCACCACCGCAATGAGAAGCCACCACAGCTTCACCGTGAGTCTGATCCGGGTGCCCAGCCACGATCGCCACCGGCTCTCCCGCCTCCGGTGCACGCAGGTGGCTGTGTCGTAGACGAGACAGCCGAGCCCCGGCCTGGAATCGCACTCCATGTGCTCTCTGCGTCGTTTCATCAGGAGGCTGTTGTTCCGCCGTCGTCAGCTCAGCTCAACTCACAGTTCATATGCACGTTATACGATAAATCTCTGGTCCATGAGCATGGACGAGCATTCATATCATGGCAGGGCTACATGGCAGCCGCGCGTGCACACACGGGGAGGAGGACTAACGGGACGCTGCCGCGGCAGAAGCGCAGGTCGCTGCCCAGATCGCACCGCCGGTCGTTGGGACACTCAAGGTGCAGGCTCCGCCGCTGAAGTAGCCACTCAATCTTGAGCGTGGTGCCCGTGTCGACGAGGCTGTAAAAGTGCCGGTTCGTGTGCTTGAGCGACAGCGCGTCTGGATAGATGAGCATCTTGGATATGGCCACATGCAGCTCGGGCGGGAGGTTCATCAGCGTCAGTGACGGCGGTGTGGAGGCGACCGTTCCGTCCGCCTTGTCTCCGGGGACGCCATCGTCGTCACCGACTATACTGGGAGAGGCTGCGGTCTGAAATGCTGAGGCCATGGCTTGCGTTGTTGGGGGATATGAACACGAGGGGACATTCTCAGAGACTGGTCGATGGCTGCAGGCCACCCCCCTCTCTTTGTATTCCCGCCTTTTCGTATTTTGCTGCCTGTCTGGGCAAAAAGGCAGACTGGCTGGCAATACGAAATGGATCGATCAAAGTGAAATGACATGACAATAGGCTGTGCGGCAAGGCAGACAATAATGGATCCCACGTCCAGGCACCGGTACAAGTGCCATGTTGATTTGACAGTCGTGAGCTGCAGGCCACAGCCACGGACCCTGGGCCAATGATGGATGCGGTCCAGGCATCGACTCTGTAAGACTCTGTAACGGGGCTGTCTTTTTGGTCCTCGTGGTGCGACACCTGAAACGGCACCATTTGCTGGCGACGATGCATACGATGGTCTAATGCGGCACTCTTTGGTGGCAGCAATGTTGGGCGTTTTCTGGTCATGGACGACTCATGGTTGATTAGTAGCTAGCCTGCATTGCATATATGCAGAAGGCCCGGACGGCAGACTTGACCAACAGGCCCACAGGGATAAGAGAGATCTGAATGATGTACATGTGAACTGAATGAGGAATCCCATCTCTGGAATCTCATCTCATCTCATGGTAAAATCTCATATCCATCCGTTTCTCACTCAGTCTCTCATTTGAACTGCCTCACTGAGCGACGCACATCTCATCTCACCACTTGTTTCAAGACTCACTGGTACGCGGTGAAACTCGTTTGCTTCCAGAGCCATAGGCTGTTTGCGTGATTACCTTGCTGTCTCTGTTCCGTTGTTATCAAGAGATCAGTGCCTCATCTCATGCACTCACTGGTCTCTCCCGTGCGGCACAGCCGCCACCATCTGCTTCACCCCGCGCTTTCGTGCCTGCCGACCCATCAGGATTCACTGCCAGACGGCTTGCACAAACACCAGCAGTGTATAAGAACCAACAAAGCCTCTCCTTCTCGCACTCTCTGGAGTTTCTCTTGCATCGATTTCATCCCATCATCTTCTACGTCAATTGTTGATCCAAAATCGAAACAACACATCCACCCTCGCCCCTTTTGAAGTCTAAAGCTTAGCAGCTGTTACACGACTAGCAGCCATGGTCGCACCCCTAGTTGCCGTCGGCGTCGGCGCCGCTGCTACCGGGGCCCTTCTTGTCGCGGCCCCGGCTGTTGTCGTGGCGCCCGTGCTCGGTCTCGTGGGCTTTGGCTCAGGAGGAGTCGCCGCAGGTGTGTTCAATACCTTTGATTTCGCCTCATCCCAAGCCCGCCCTCATCCCATCTTGACCATGAGTACCTACTGACAATACTACGTGCTAGGCACGGCTGCTGCTGCCGCGCAAGCCGGCATCGGGAACGTTGCTGCGGGCAGCATCTTTGCGACCCTCCAGAGCGCCGCGGCTGGCGGGGCCGGGGCGGCGGCTGTGAACGGCGTGGTTCAGGGCGTTGGTGCTGTCGTCGGGATAGCGGGAGCGGCTGCTTCTCGGAAGGACAATGGCAGTAGCAAGTGAGGGGAATGCTACTCACGGGCATGCCACTGCTCAGGCGTGAATACTAGTACTACCAGGCAACAGCCATGTACTCCGTTCTGAGATAGAGGATGAGAGTGGAAGGAAGCCCAAGTAGGCCAGAGGTGGAGAAATATACCGTACTCCGGCCGCAGCACGTGACCCCGTGCTCTTCTCGCGCAACACGCTTTGCCGCCACGCTACGCGCCCGCCACCCCCAGACAAGTTCCACATCGTCATCCACTCTAGTTCCTCCCCCACCACGACGCCATGAAGCACGGCGGGAGCGACAGTCATGGTCGTCGCCCTGCTTTCCCAAGATAGCGACAGCGAGTTCGGCTATGATCTCTCGCCCGAAGATGAGGCAGCCCTCATACAGCTCGCCTCGTCGGCCGCCGTCGTCCCATCTGAAAGGCCATTAATCGCCACAGTTGCGGCGGGTCCCAGTGACGCTGCCCAATATGGCGGGGATAATCATGCGCCGACCGATGACGGCTCCTCTCTCTTCGATGAAACTGCTCTGCCACCGTCGCCGAGCGACAACGCCATTGTTGAGTACCCGGATTGTGCGTTTTCTCACCAACTGTGCAGCTGCTAGCGCAGTGACCTCGCTACGTCTGAAAGTGAAACTGACTGAACGGGAAAGCGCCTAGTGAGCAGAGCGCTCGCCGAGGCAGAATCCAGGCCAGCGGTGGCGACTTCAACTAAAACGCACCGCGATGAGCAACAAGACGACACGCGCTCCCCCCTCGAGAGGTTCCGGTCGTACCCGAAGCGGCCCCTGACGGTCAGCGACCTGACGTCCGGGGCGTGGTGCGAGCTGCAGTACGAGTACACGCTCACGCGGCTGCCCTGGGGGCGGCGCACGCGCACGGCGGCCATGCGCCAGGGGAGCAAGGTGCACCAGGCGCTCGAGGACGAGGTGCACACGACGGTCAAGGTGGACATACTGACGCGCGAGGACGGCTTCGGCCTGCGGTTGTGGAACCTGGTGCAGGGCTTGCGCACGCTGCGCGACACGGGTCTGACGCGCGAGCTCGAGGTCTGGGGTGTCGTGGACGGCAACCTGGTCAACGGCGTCATCGACCTGATCAGCCACCAGAACCCGAACGAGGAATTCGAGACGGAGCTTGCGGCGCAGGGGGAGCTGGCGCGCCAGTCCCAGTCCCAGTCTCTGCTAAGCGACTACTTCCCCCCCACAAGCAGCCAGCAGAAGCAATATCAGAAGCAGGGCTTCTCCCCGCCCCAGCGCAAGGTATATCTCGCCGACGTCAAGACGCGGGGGTCCACGCGGCCGGTGTCCAGCGCGGTGTTGCGCCCAGCCAAGATCCAGCTGCTCCTGTACCACCGGTTTCTGGGCACCATGGCAGCCGACGAGCTAGACTACTCGGGCGTCGCGCAGCGGTATGGGCTCGACATCAACGAGCCCTTCTCGGACGTATTCCTCGCGCAGATGGGCGGGCTGCACGACGAGATGTTCTACGACGCCACGGACTTTGACTTTGAAGACGACGAGTTCCCCTCCAGGCCCGCGACTACCACCATGCAAGAGCCGGGCTCGCAGTCTACAGACACGGACACCAGTGTGATGAGCGATGCGGGAGCGCCCACGAGCACCCTGGCCGGCACGCCCCAGCCGGGGCCCGACCTGCTCCGGTACAGGACCATACAGGAGCTCCTGGGCCTGATACGCGACGAGGTGGCCCTTACGTTCCCGCAGGGGAGGGCCTCGCTGGGCCACATGCTGCGCATCCAGTACGTTTTCCGGGACGACGGGCGCCACCTCGAGGCTCATGACTTCCCCGTCTCGGCGGCCGCCCTCGATGACTATCTGGGTAGGTATATGGGGTGGTGGCGCGGCGAGAGGCCTGCCGCGGGGGTAGCGGATGTCGAGGAGGCCTTCAAGTGCCGCACCTGCGAGTTTGCTGAGGGGTGTGACTGGCGCGACGCCATGGACCGCGCGTATGTGGCCAGGGCGAGGGCCAGGATGCAGGCGAATAGGGCTGGCCCTATCATATGATTGACGACAGCACGGGTATTTCTTTCTAGTTGGATTGTATCTCTCTCTCTCTCTTTTGAGTTCTCATATGAATTTTTTTGATTATTTTATCCTACAATGCCATTTGCATAATGGGAGTGACGTAGTAAACAACATTGAAGTTTTGAGGAGGCCAACCGCCCCGTGCTCCCGCGCGGCTGGTAGGAATCCTGCCTAATCCAAGGGCGGAATGGCATGCCGCCGGCCATAATCAGGCATTGTACTCCGTACCTTCGTTGCAGTTGTATTGCAGATTTGAGAGGATCTGACATCCATGTCTCAGTCTGATGCCCATCGTTATCCTCCTCGGCCCTCCCGTCGTATGAGCCTGTCTAGAGGCCTGGCATCTACAGGGAAATAGAGAGGCAACGCCCCTCATGCGGGATGCAGTCAATCCGGTTTTCGCGAAACTCGTGCGGCTCTAGGAAGACCAGCAAATATCGGGGGTTTGGCCAGGTACCGGGGAGGATTTCGCATCATTAGTCGTGTCGTGCTGACTCGGCTACACACAGATCCAAGACATGATTGCGCCATCGAGACAAGGACTTGTAGTGGCCTTGCAACCTTTGTAGCGGTGTATAGACCCCCCAAACTCTTCATGAGATACAAGGTTGTGTGTGTGGCTGTTGGTCCGTGTAAGTTGTGGCCTTTCAAGCCGAGGCTGCCTGTCTCTGTGTAAAACACACGCAGGGCCAGACCAGGCTTGTGATTTCTTCATCTATCGTTCTAGACTTTGTTGGCGGATATCTGGTCCTTGGCCGGTATACCGACATAACGGTCGCTTCATGACTTGGGGATGTTCAATGTTGTGAAGAGCCAACGGCGAGTCGTTGGAAGAGTCTATATAGACTTCATGGCTCCCGTCAATGGCGCGTGGAGTATTTCACACCGGGGTAATCGCCAACCCTAAAGAATGGAGATCATAAAGGATGGCAAGAGATGGACTTTGCTAGACCTTAAATTCTTCAGTGCCTTTTCCCGGATATACTGGGTAGTGTCTTGCGTGTTTGCATCTCCCAGACAATAAGTTTGATATATTGGTGCGGGAAGCCTCCCCCCCCCCC
>FYEU01000286.1:162239-210479 GCA_900188575.1 Geosmithia putterillii | reverse complement strand
CCCCTTCCCCAGAACTTACTCGCGGGCCTCGTGTTTTTTTTTTTTTGCATTGAAAGTTTCGACTTGTTAGCTCCTGGAGCCAGTCAACCTTGATCGATGGTTCTGTTCTATATTCTCTGGTGGTTGTTGGAGAAAAACGGTCCTTGTCCATATATGGATATATGTCTACCGACCTCGGCACTTACACGCATACAATAATACGTGATGAGCACTCTTCATGAGCACACTCTTCTAGGTTTCACACCACCACAACGGCACTTTGCAATACAGAGTACAGAGAAGAGCGAACTTATGAAGATGATTAGAGTTCCTATAGTCGCCGAGTTGCAAAAACCCTCATGCTCCAATGTGTTGGAAAGACTCGTGTAGATTACCACGGGGCTGCAAGTGGGACGCCCACCCTTCCAACACCCCAACTCACAAAGACTGGTATGAGATCGTCGCAGAGAGACACAGTCCATTTCCCGGTCCAAGGCCACAAAGTATCAGCCCGTGGCTGGCCAACAAGCACACCCAGTCCCCTCCCCCCCATGTACATAAAGTATCCAAGTCGCCAAGGACTCTTCCCCCCCTGGCTCTTCTCGGCCCGCTCAGAACATTCTCATCCCGCTTCGTCTTGCTATACGAATCAGTCGTGATTCCCGGTGACACGCAAGCAAAGCGAGCATCTACTTTCTTTTTTCCCAAGAGCATCACAATCGTTGTTTGTCGCCATCATGAAGCTCACATCCACTTCTGCCCTCGCTCTGCTGGCCACCTCTGCCGCTGCCGGCCCCCTCTCCGCCAACGAGAAGCGTCACCACCGCGATGCCCCCGAGATCATCGTCGTGACCGTCACCGCGCCTCCCGAGGCTGCCCCCGCTGCTCCCACCCAGCTGGCCCCCGCCCCGACGACCGTCACCGTCACCGTCACGGAGTCGTCCTTGTCGTTCCACAGGGAGGGCCATAGGGTCACTAGCACCATCAGTGTGCCTACCGTCCCTCCTATCCCGGACTACACCGTGCCCAAGATCCCCGACTATACCGTTCCCAAGATCCCGGACTACACGAAGCCCGCCATCCCCGACTACACCGTCCCTGCTGTTCCCGACTACACCGTCCCTGCTATCCCCGACTACACCAAGCCCGCGGTCCCGGACTACACCGTTCCCCGGGTCCCTGACTACACCGTTCCCGCCGTCCCGGACTACACCGTGCCCAGGGTCCCGGACTACACTAAGCCTTCTGTCCCCGACTACACTGTCCCCGCCGTCCCCGACTACACGGTTCCTGCCGTCCCTTCCATTCCCCGTATAAACTACTAGACACATCACTATTGGGGAGGGACATTGGCGGTTAGAAGACTGGAGCATTCTTCTATGACGTGGGTTTCGATGCTGTGGACTCGCTCCCGGAGAGCTTGTTGACGGCGTTGTAGTCACGATATGGGAGCAACAGCTCTAAGAGTGGGAGAAGCTTTTGTCGAAACTGGTACTGCTTGTGGTGGATGAACATATGGTTTTCCTTGTTCCTATTTTCTTCTTTCGGGTTCCGGTTGTCTTTCACATATCTTATATGCAATGCACTTGGCTCTTGGATCTGGATGATACTTTATATAGCTATTCTCAATATAGTGTTCGATGCGCTTAGTTTCCATCATCTTTAAAATGTGGAACAAAAAAGAGCATCAATAGACGTATTCGAAATTGGGATTCTCCTTATCCGTCATGTCGGTGAATGCCGTCGCATTCGTCTCTTCCGTGACGTGGCTCCCCTGTTCTCGCAGCAGCGCTCGCTGCCTCTCCTTGCGCTTGTTCTCCCACATGAAGGAGTATCGGAGAGCGAATAGGACGACGACCTCGAGTATGTTGGCGGCCAGGAGCGATCCGATTCCCATGGGGTAGCTTGGCGCTTGCGAGGTGAGGTAGAAGAAGGGGCTGGCAATGTTGCCGACGCAAGCACCGAACCATATCATTCCCGACACGATCATCTTCTTCGACTGGCCACCCGTGTTGGACGTGATGAGGGAAAGCGAGATGACGAAGGAGGCCTGGTAGGAGCCAGTGAGGTAGCTATAGCACGAGTATCAGCAGTGGTCCTCCCTCACTATAGTGTCTACCAATAGAACCATGAATTGGGAATGGGGTAGACTCACAAGCAAATCAGCCTTCCAACGTAAGCATCCTCGGGAGCGAGCAGGAACCCCAGCGCCCCCGCAATAGTAGGTACCATGAACATGGCGCAGACGAGGGTCCGGCTGTTACGCGGCATGAAGCTGTTGGCTACGGCACCGAGGGTGATCCAGATAACCACGATGACGCCCTGTGGGATACCCAAGAGGGCCGTGTGGAGGGTGTCGAAGCCGAGGCCCTGGATGACAAGCGTGCTGAAGTTGGAGATGCCGCCGTTGGGGATGTTGGCCAAGAAGCCGAGGAGGCAGAAGAGCCAGGTCTTGTAGTCGGCGTAGGCCTCCCGGACGTGGGCCCAGTTGATGCGCCGTTGCTCAATTCCCGTCTGGTTCTTGCGCAGGCGGGCCACCATGACGAGCTTCTCGTCGTGGGTGAAGCCCCAGATGGTAACGGGCGAGTTGGGAAGCAGCAGGGCCAGGGCGATGGCCCAGGCGGAACAGGCAGCGCCCACGATGAGGAACTCGTAGCGCCAAGACACAAGGGCACCTTTGATGTTGCCGATTCCGTAGCCTGTCGGACAAAGTCCAATACCCGTAAGCCAATATGTCCATATATCGAGCATAGCGAGAACCAGCCCCCGGCAGGGCCGCCGGAGGCATAATTAACCACACGCGCAATGTATACATGTACGTACCAATGAGTCCGCCTCCCGCAACGCCGATTCCGTTCCACGCGTACCACGCTGCTATTCGCGACGGCTGCTCATCCTTTGTGTAGTACATAGACGTGACAAGCATGAATGCCGGGTCGGCGATGGCCTCAAAGGCACCCGACAGGATACGCAAGGCCAGCAGGCTGGCGAAGTTGCGGGCCGCGGCCTGGCACATGAGCAGGGCACCCCACATGAAAATGTTGCCGGCCAGGTAGTAGGCGGGAGGGTTGCGCTGCATGATGAGGTTGGATGGTATGGCCCAGACGAGCCAACCAAAGTAGAAGGCGCTTGAGAGCCACGAGTACTCGGATGCCTCGAGGTCGAGGCTGTCTTTGAGGCCGAAGATGGCGGCATAGGAGCTAGGCAGTGCGTAAGCGTACATATACATTGAACAATGGTGTGTGATATCTCGTAGGTTTACATCTTGGGATAGTGTGTACTTACAGAGTTGTCTTGTCCACATAGTAAAAGAAGTAACATATCCCCAGAAGAGGCAGGATGCGCATATCCAGCTTCCGGCGAAGCTTCTTCTCGGCGACGGAATCAATAGAGTCGTCATTGGGATACCGCTCCAGGGCCTCGGCGTACATGCCGGCGTAGTCCTGGGCTATTCTGGAGCCAGTGGCCTGCTCGACCTGCTCGACGAATTCCTCATTGTGCTTCTCGCCCTCCAGGGACGGAACTGGCGACCTTCTGGGTGACGATGCCATTGTTTTTTGTCTCTGGCCGTGCGTGGGTGTTGTCTTTGTCTCGGCTGTGTCAGAGGGCGGGCGAGTCTTACAGTCACTTACCAAGCCCTCGACTCAAGCATAGATATTGTTTCTATTGAGGTCCGTCTCTATACTTCATAGAGGGAAAGACCTTATCAATCCGCTCCGCACGTAATGTCGGGGTAGATAGGTACGATGCGGGGATGGCGACTGATCACATCTACTAAGCACAGTTAACATCAAACTGGCCACCCGTTACCCATCAAGGGCATGGCGTTTGCCGCGGATCCGGCTGCAGATGAAGCGTCAACCAGTCATGGGAGGGCAGCAGCATTCCATTACCGGGTCTTCTCCGATGACAAGCTGGGGAGCGTTGGAGCGTCCGTCTTTCTCTCCGAATATGGCAAATGGCCAACTCTAGTCTCTCAGGCTCGCAAGGTGCAGTTATTCCACCAACCAGATCTTTCCCGGATTGCCAGAATCTGCCAATCGGCAATGAATGGATCGTGTCCAAGTCTGGGGCCCCGGATGTGGAGGCGGGTCCAGGGCGGGCACCCCTGCTTCGACCCTAAGAAGATCCATTTATTCCACCAACCGAGGGTTGAATAAACCATGATGGGTCGCGGGTTGTGAGATCATAGCGCATGGGGTTTCCTTTCGGAGGTAGCAACGTTGATGAAGAGTGTGTCTGTCACGCATATATGTCCGCGGCGAAGGGCCTGCGTTGATGGACGGTGGGTGCGCCCTCCCTTGGTGACGTAGCTTGGGAGCGGTACCTCGTCGTTCAGTGCGCATATATCCATAGCTGAGAGTCAAATTGGGCCAGTATCGTTGCCTGAGATATCCGGACATTCATCTCGATGCTAGACGATGATGGATCTTCTCATGCCGTGTGCTGCTTTCTATGTTCACGGCAAAGGCGTGGGGGCACCTGTGGGGGTTGCTAACCTGGAGCCATGAATCCAAACTTGTGGATAGATGCCCTGATGCGTCGTTGCACGTCAGATAGACAAATTAGAATAAAAAAGGGACGGCTGTATGATATTTGCAAATACCGTCTTTTTCGCTCCATCCGTATGGACGGGTTTTTGAGGCTTGGTGAAGATGGTTGACCGTGAGTTGGCTCACGGGCTTGACAGTTCACAAACTCTACATTTTACATTGGCGCAGTGGCATTACGCGCTGGAGCGTGGGGCAACCTCGGACTGGGGAAGGAACGACCCAAAAATATTGACCTCCATTCAACATCTGCTGCCAGACCGCTCGCAAGATGCACAAAACACACGCCGATCATCAACATAGTAGCCTCTCGTCCATCGCAATTACTCGTGCACTCCGACAGCATCGAAGCTGAGGGGGAAACAGGAGAAGCATCGTGCAGTTGAGGAGTGAGTGCCATGGCATTCCGCCAAGACAGCGACTACAGCTATGACGACGGCTACGATGAGGACGTCCCCCTGCATCGCAAGAAGGCCTTTGGCGCCGGCCTGAAGCGCAAGAGGGTCGAGTTTGTCCGTGCAAAGGATGACGATGAATCTGCCGTCGCTGCCGCGGCAACCGATGCCCGTCGACAACGAGCCTCAGACCTGATGGGTGACCTGTATGCCAGCGTTGTCTTGGGTGGCAACCAGAAGGCGAAGCAGGACAGACAGGAGAAGGCTTCTGCCGATTCTGCCGCGTCGGCTTCCTCAACCAATGACGAAAAGTCTCGGGAAGCATCGTGTCCATCGGGAGACGAGCATCCCAAGGCAAACCCACGAGATGAGCAGGCAAAACAGCTGCAATCAAAGAGCCCAAAGGATCGGCCAGATGATCAAAATGAGCCGCAGACCGTCGTCGTCATCTGCCCCATCTGCTCCCTCCCCATCACCGGGTCTGCAGCCCACCACAACGCATCACTCGCACACCAGGTCAGCCTGGAGCACTCGTATCCCCCATCGGCCCTGGACAGGTCACGCATGGGACTCAAGGCCCTCGAGGCGCAGGGGTGGAACCCGGATTCCCGGAGGGGGCTGGGCCGAGAGGGTGAAGGTGTGCGATACCCCATCAAGACGGTCCCTAAGGATGACAATCTGGGAATCGGAGCCGCGGTCCCGAGTTCACCACCACGACCAACTCGAGGAGGAGCAGGAGAAGGAGCAGCGGCGAGAAAAGAGGAATCTCAAGCGCCATCAAAGCCTCTCAGCTCCAAAGAGATGAGACGTCTCGCCGAAAAGGAAAAGAAGAAAGCCGAGGCCTTTCACAGAGAGCTGTACGGGCGCGTTGACGTGGAGCGTTATCTGAGAGGTGACAGCGCGGGTGGAAGTGGCCTAAAGTGATGCGAGAGTGTTCACCAGCGACATACCTATGCATCTGCACTCTGGCCTGGGTCCTCTCCCGAGTCCCTCTCTTTGTCTCGACAATACGCTGTTGCTAGGCAGGCTTCCTAAGCTCCCTGGCTCCCTCCTCCCATTTGCCCCTTTGCCTCTTTGCCTCTCTTCTCTCCCTGCCAGAAAGGGTTAGAGGGCCAAAGACTTTGAGAGTCAAAAAGGGCTATGAAGAATGCAAATATATACATCACGGGAGGACAGGTCTCGCAACGGCGGCAATACCCTCCATTGCCTCCCTTGAGCGCAACAGCGGTTAAGCGGCCGAACCTCTACAGACGTGGGGCACATGTCAATGTTTTGCATTCCGCCCGTCAATTGGCAGTTCAAAAAGGGTTCGAATATTGCCAATCATGATCAATTGCTGCACGGTCGCCACCTGGCATTACTGGCGTCCTGTCAATATCTGAGACCCCGTCTCACCATCTACCCTCACAACCCTCACAACTCACAACCCTCAACATGATCCCTGGATATCGGCCGCACACCCGACGAGTCAGTCCTTCGTATAGACGATATGGCAGCTGCCAAATGTCGCGCGAGTATCGCTTCAATCAAATAAACAAGCCCTTGGAAATGGATGACGTCGCGCTTATTGTGCGCCGAGTCTGACAAGGACATTGTTGTTCCGCAATTCCAAGGGACTAATCAAATTACTATTGTCTTCCCTTTTGGGGGACCTTGTGTCCATTTTGGGCCTCCTGTGCGTCATGTACTCCTGTCTCTCGGAATGCTCACGATGAAGCATATGCCAAGATGGTATAAAGCAACTCGGGTCCTGCGTTCTTGGACGAGGAGTTGTAGAACAGACAGCAATACTCACCTCACACAAACGCCACCGGCACTCGTGACCACCCAACCCCTCAAGGGAACGCCAAGGGACACCGGGATTCCAAATGTCAGAGGAATAGAAGAAGGAAATCGACAAATACTAACCATGAAAACAGCAATCGTCGGACTCGCCGCCGGCCTGGCCTCGATGGCCAGCCTATCCGCGGCCCAGCGCATCGGCTCCAAGCCTGAGGTGCATCCCAAGCTCGCGACGTGGGAGTGCTCGTGGGAAACCGGCTGCCGCGTGAAGCAGACGTCGGTGGTGCTCGACTCGGAGGCCCACCAGATCTACCAGCGGGACCACCCCGGGACCCTGTGCGGAGAATGGGGCTCCAAGCCCAACAGGACGGTCTGCCCAGACGCGCAGACCTGCCACGACAACTGCGTCCTGGACGGCGTGACCGACTACTCAAAGGTCGGCGTGACGACGTCGGGCGGCAGCCTCCGGCTCGACATGCTGTCGGACAACGGGACCCTCTTCAACCCCCGCGTGTACCTGCTCTCCGAGGACCAGCACCACTACGAGATGCTGCAGCTGGCGGGCAGGGAGCTCACCTTTGATGTCGACCCATCCAAGCTGCCGTGCGGCATGAACGGCGCGATCTACCTGTCCGAGATGGAGAGGAACGGCGGCAAAGGCGGGCTCAATCAGGGCGGCGCCTACTACGGAACGGGCTACTGCGATGCTCAGTGCTACACGACTCCGTTTATGAATGGCCAGGTACGTAATGTCACAAGCGAGGGGTGAATGTTGCCTCCAGCGGTCCCTGCCGGGGAGGCTTTCTCGCGTCGCTCGCCCGTGGGGTTGAATCTAGAGTGCTAACACCGCATACAGCCCAACGTCGAAGGCAAAGGCGCGTGCTGCAACGAAATGGACATTTGGGAGGCCAACTCCCGCGCATCCAACATTGCCTCGCACCCGTGCAACCAGACTGGCTTCTTCCCGTGCACGGGTGACTCGTGCGGCAAGCAGGGTCACTGCGACAAGATTGGGTGCACGTACAACCCGTACAAGCTGGGAAACAAGGAGTCGTACGGACTGGGCGACTCGTTCGCCGTCGACACGAACCGACCTTTCACCGTCATCTCGCAGTTCCCCACGGACCAACGGGGCGTGCTTCAGAGCTACCGCCGGACGTACATCCAGGACGGGCGCTTCATCCCGATGGGCGAGGTGCGGCTGGACAACTTCAGCAACGAAAACTTCAAGAAGGACAAAGTCAAGAAAGACCTCAACTACCTGACTGAGGACCTGTGCGAGGCGCAGGCCGCCGACAAGTACCTGGACCTCGGGGGCACCAAGGCCATGGGCGACGCCATGGCGCGCGGCATGGTGCTGGCCATGAGCATCTGGTGGGACGACAGCGACGAGCACCTCCAGTGGCTGGACGGCAAGGACTCTGGTCCCTGCGGAAAGGACGACGGCCGGCCCGACAACATCCGCAAGAACTTCCCGGGCACCGAGGTGACCTTTAGCAACATCCGCTGGGGCGAGATTGGCAGCACCTTCCTGAACCCGTACCACGGCATGCAGAGCGGGCACAGCTACATCAGCAGTGCTGGCAACGCTGACGGCACCGGCCTCGACTACAAGGCCATGACTCTGGCTGCGACGGCCGCAGGTGCCCTCTCTGGCTCTGAGGCTGCGGCTGCCTTCAACGCGACGGAACGCCACGAGCGCCGTGAGCGCCAGGGGCGTCACCACGACCGCAGGTGGACGCTCGAAGAGGGCGGCCATGACTTGTTCCGTCACCGGTTCAAGAAGAACAAGGGCAAATATATGTAAATCTCCGGACATACTGTGATATTGTTCTTACACACTTTTCTTCCTACACTCCTTCATCACCTTTTATTATCTGTCTTCTTTTTTTTTCCTTCTTTCCTTTTTTGTCTCTTTTATTCTTTACATCTTGTATATATTAGATCTCGGGCGTTTGCATTGCCGACAGCCTTATCTTTATCCTTTAGTGTCTTGTACAAGTACAAGTACACGCACAATCAATAATGTTTTTGCCTCTACCGTCAATGATTTTCTTTTGCCTACGTTCTGTTTGCACATTTTAGACTGAATGGTCATGTGAAGGATGTTTGCTTCATACAAAGATGTTTGCTGTATAAAACATGCGTGGTACAGAGGACGAAACGAAGCCGTCGCGATGTCCTTTGTCGCATGTTTGTGGTGTTGAATCGATTGGCAGGGATGCACCATGGCACGGCCTGTCTGAAGATTGTTTAAAGCAAACAATGTTTCAAGGTACGTGATAAAGAATGCTCATACAAAAGATGTTTGCTTTATACAAAGATCTCTTTGTCCCCGTATTGATTGGATACAGATGATCCATCACCATACGAACAAAGGCCTTGTTAGCAATGTCATGTCAAGTCACGCTACCAGCCACAGGCAGGCACTTATCCCCTACCAGTATAACAGAAGGCCAGAACAGAACAAGACGAACAAAGAAGATTGTTTTCGTATCCTCTCCTTCTTGATTGTTCTTTCTTCTAGAATGGCTGAGTGAGCCTAACGGGGTTAAAGACAAAGCCACATTGTCATTCTGGCTGGTTGGTTGAGAAGGTCTGTCCCGCGTCTTTGTCTGACAACGACTGGATCGCGAGGTCTGGAGGTTCAAACAGTCTTTATATGGACAATGGAATCTTCAAACGCGGGAGGCTGACGGAGAGAATCGTGTTGAGCCTCAAGCTCGGTTTGTAGTTCCGACAAGGAGGGTGTTTGGGTATATATATCTGGGCGATGTGCTGCTTCGCTAGAATCTTTTGTTTTTCCATCATCATCATCATCACCATTCAGATGATCACTTCTCCAGATAACTGATCATCTCATCATTTATGATCACATCTTTACATCAGTGATCATCTCATCATTGATTATCTCATCGATCAACGATCATCAACTCAACATATCGTTGATCATTGAATCAACAGATCAGCATCTTCAGATCACTCATCTCCAGAGCAACTCAGACTAAGTACACCCACCACCCCCCCGATCGCTAACATGTTTGTCTACATAGTCGCCATGATCGCCATCCTCGTGACAACAGCTACACTTGTCATCTGGAAAGGCCGAGCCAAACCCAAGGCCAAACCCGACCGTCGATTCATCCAAATCACGCCCATCAACACCAAGATCAAGACTACTAACCAATCCAGCACCAAGGCGAAGACCAAGGCCATCACCGACCAAGACAAGAACAAAGATCGAGCAACCCTCAAGACGACCATCTTCGACCTCTTCTTCACGCGCCGCGCCAACACCGCCCTAACCCAGACCATCTCCGACCAGGCCACCCGCCTCGCAGACCTGGAGACCCGTCTAGCCGACAGCGAATTCACCCTAGGCTGGTACACGCACTGGTACGCCAAGCTGCACGCGGCCTACAACCACCAGGTACGTGACTCATCCGACCTCGAAGACCGCCTGCATCATGCCCAGGAGTACTCTGCCACGGCGCATGAGCGAATCCAGCTTCTAGACTGGATGGCCAACCATAACAACAGCAGCAGCAACATCAGCCGTGACGGAAACAATGGTGGTGGGAATGGACAGAGCATCCCAGGATGGATCCATGCCCGCGATCAGATCAGCCTCGCCAAGCTACATGACCTGGTGGCCAGCCTTGCCAGGGAAAAGGCCGAGATGGAGCAGCGTCTCGTCCAGGTGACAGACCAGATGACAGCCGAGATGGAGAAGCGCATCGATGCCGAGGGCGAGGTGTTTGCCCTCAAGACCAGGGACAGCACTATGTTCAGTGAGCACCGCAGCAGGAGCAGCAGCGGCAGCAACAGCAGTGCCAACGGACATGGTCACGGACTTGGACGTGGTCATGGACGGCAGAGCAGGGCTAGCAGTGCTGGTCGTAGCTGGAGGAACATGGCTGATGAGCTGGCTGGGGAGCTGGGGGATATGGATTGGCACAAGGAGGGGTGGGCGGAGGAGGAGGATGAGGAGGTGGACCAGGTGGGGGAGATGGCGAGAGGGTTGGGAATACAGGACATGGGACTTGAGTAGGTAAGTACAGAGACAGGAGAGGACAGAGGACAGAGGGCATGTAGGTTGGCTACATGACGGAGCGCAGAAGCACTGAATAAACAAAGTTCACCCCCAAAAAGACAAAACTGATTAAAGACAAAATCATAATTGAACGTCGATGCTGATGTCTCGGTGATGTCATGAACACATAACTGACGATGACTTCATGTACATGTTGGTGATGCTGCCAACGCAGACATCTATTGACTCTAGATTCACCTCTAAGAACTCGTACAAGTCTATCATGCTCATAAATATAAACAGTTGAAAAAAAAAGGAATAACGCAAAGGAAAGCAAAGAAAAGACAGTCATAAAGGCGCAGCTAGAGAAACTAAAACACCACAGCCACAGCACCAGCAACCAGCCCGGACGCCAACCAGAACGGCGCCCACAGAGCCGACGACGCGCTATCGCCGGTATTCCCGCTCGAGCTGTCGCTGTTGTCGTCGTTGCCGCTGTCGGTGCTGCTGTTGCTGCCCATCTGCAGAGCGGTGGGGATGCTAGAGTAGGTGGTTGTCAGGGAGGCGGGGGCGGTGGCCGTGACGGAGATGCCTGTTGCCGTGGCGGATGCCGAGTTGTAGTTGTTGGCGTCGAAGCCGCACATGTGAATTATGCCATTTATTTCTACAGCAGTCAGTCTTCCAATTCACGCGCCCAACGCACGAGCGAAGCGAGGATAGCCTCCCCGGCAGGGGCCGCCGGAGGCAACACCAATGTGCATGAGAAAGAGTGAGTGTACGTACCAGCAATGGCATGCTTGATGCGATTGCGCTGTGCCTCGTGGTCATTTGCGCGGGCCTCCTCGTCTCGGGTGGACAGGACGAAAGGATGGGAGAGACTGCCGGCGACGCAGCCCTGGCACTCTGCCGAGACGGACTCGACGCCGAAGCTGTCGTTTGTGCAGATGCACTGAGCCTGCAGCTGGGTCTTCTCGGCGTTGTCGTCGTCCGAGTCGCTCTCGGCGGCCTCGACCTTGGTGCGGCACTGGCGCACCAGGGCGGTGATGGGCTTGCAGATTGTCCGGCAGGTCGCAGGCGCGTGGGTCATGTCGAATGTGAGGAGGGCCGATGTTGTCGTCGCGAGGGCGGCGAGGGGGAAGAAGAGGCGCATTGTGGTGATGCTGTGCGATGCGCTGGGGCGGTGCTGGGCGATGTGGCTGAGAAGACAAAAAAAAAAAACCGACTCGATCAGGCAGATGCTGTTGTGCGCCCCTTGCACGCGCCGCCGTCCCTGTCCTGAAGCCCGTTCGAGAATGTGAGGAGCGCGTGAGAGGAGTGACGATGTTTGAGTGTTGGGGGACCGGTGAGATTTCAAGATGCAGATGCAGATGTAGATGGCGCTGGCACTGGCGATGGCGATGGAGCAACGGTACTATGGTGAGATCACAGAAAAACGACGTAATCTACCGGGAGGCAGCCGGACCTGCAGTGCCTGCATTCTGCATTTTTGGGGGCCCTCTGCCCCCGGCCCAAAGTGCCGTAGCCATGGGTCATGACCATGGGTCTGGCCCATGGCGCGCAGCAAAGGAGAGCCAACCAGCCAACCAGCTCTGACCGGTAAGCCAACAACGGTCCGGTCACGGCAAGACGGCAAAGGCTGCTGCTGGCTGCTTGCTGTGCACGCTGTGCACGCTGTGGTGCTACGTAAATGACGGCGGGTCCATACGTCAAAGGACCAAGCACCACCAAGCAGAAGATACTATTCGTATACGTCAGATACTTCAATACTTCAATACATCCAAGACGGTAGAGTCGCACTAAGATGCGGCTGTACGGTAACGGAGTAGTATTAGTGGGTGGGGAGGCTCAAGGGGCCGGACCAAACCAAACGGATGATCCCTGACACTAGACATAGACGGGTTCCGCGGGGTCCTGTTCATGGTGCTTCGAGGTTGAATAAACAGTCGTCCAATGCCACATTGCAATACTCGCATCCCGTTCTTTCATAAGTATGTCGTTTCTGTCGTGTGTCTGCCTCTTTATCCAATGTCTGGCTCTCGTCCCCCGCTGTTTTGCTCCCATGTGGTATATCGTCATCGACTCCAATGCAACTGCGATGCGACCGGACGAGTATGCGACCGTGGTCAAGACCAGTCAAGACCGATTGCCGCATCACTCAGCCGGCCTGGTAAAGTTGTTGAAAAAGTCCTGAATCATCTCACTGGCCTGAAGATATGTCGGCACATCCCCCGCCGCAATCTGGGAAAAGTTTGGCTCCGTCGAAGGCCAGTCGTGTTCTGCAGGTAAGCACAAAGGTCAGCAAAGAACACCATTACCATCACCAAGCGGAACAAAGGAAACCCGGTGAATGGACAAGGAACGGATGCCCGTACTCTGGCCAGTCGTCTTGTAATGCTGCACCACCCCTTCAACCCCAGCACACCCCCAGCTATCATGCTCGACATGCCCATCAAACAGCGTCTCCGTCACCCCATCACCACACCCATTCCTCTCCGCCCACCGTCCAACCCAGTCCTTCACATTCGGCAAATCCCCACCACTCCCCTCCCCGCCATCATACACAACGTCCGCATCCGCCGCGCCGTGAAACTCGAGTATCGGGGTGGGCACCCTCGCAGGGCTGCACTCTCGGTAATTCGCATCGTTATCCGTGTAGAATGACCCCGAAGCGGGCGCAAACGCGGCAAACTCCTTGCCCACGCCGTCGCCGTCGCAAGCAATAGTGTCAACAAAGCCTCCGCCGATAGACATCCCCGTAGCATAGATCCGCGCGCTGTCAACGCAGTAGTTGACCCTCAGATCAGCCAGCAGGTCAGCCACAAAGGCGAGGTCCTCCGCCACGCTGATGTCCGAGTAATTCGCCCCGGCCCACGCGCCGCCCACCCCGTCCGGGTACACGACAATCTTGTCTGGCGTGAACCGGTTGGAGCTGAGGCCCGTGTCTGCCTCGAAGAAGAAGCCCACGCTGCTCGAGCCGTGGAAGCCGACGATCACCGGGAACGGGGTGTCTTCGTGGCCCCAGTATCGCGTCGGGAGGTGCACGCCGTACGTGCGGGATCTGCCACCCGACTGGACGGTGCGATGGTGCGTCAGCCCGGGGATGTGGATCTTGTTGCAGCCGGTGGTGGCGCCTATATATGGTGCTGCTGCTGCTGCTACCACGCTTGCTGCTGCTGCCACAGCAGCAACGGTGAGGACGCGATGATGCATGTC
The DNA here is from genome assembly GCA_900188575.1 of Geosmithia putterillii. NCBI lineage: Eukaryota > Fungi > Ascomycota > Sordariomycetes > Hypocreales > Bionectriaceae > Geosmithia > Geosmithia putterillii. The sequence goes on along the minus strand of FYEU01000286.1, from coordinate 196,527 downwards.
GGGATAGTTGACAATGACAACAAGCCTGGCTCCGAGAGAGAGACGGAAAGATGGCACAATTTATCCCATCGAATCCTTCGAAATCTCCTCCTTTCGCTGCTGCTGCCGCTGCACATGCCATCCCCCCCGTGCCTGGCCTGGGTCATCTGCCTTGTCACATCCTGCCCCAAACAGGCAAGTCGAGGGGTTGCATTCTGCCAATCTTATCAGCAGAGCAGTGAGTAGGGCAGTCAGCCAACTGCAACAGCACGTTGCCTCGGCATACTCGTCGAGAAACAGGTCATGATGATGCGTTGCAAGAGATTGTGATGCTGAGAATACCAAAGCGTTGACAAGGACAGGTGGTTTGAATTTGAATGCGGCACAGACAAAAAGAAGGAAGGAAGCACCCGCAGAAGCACGGAAGGCACGCTCCTGCCCGTGTTACCAAAACACAGTACATACTCCGTTCCGTACATGTATCTGGCCAACCACTTCATCCCGCCATCTCCGGCCACGCGACGCAGGTACTCACTCCCTACAGCTCCAGCCTATCAGCACTTCAAGTGCTGTGTCAGCAGCTTCCAGTGTCAACATGCCGCTTTCGGGAATATCCTGCGAACCTCGGGAATCAATCAACGTACATCGGAAGTCGGTACTGCCATTTATCTCGTAGAACTTGCACACTTGATATCCTTGTAGATCCTGTCCTGTCTTGTAAGTACTACTATTACTATGACTATTACTATTACTATTACCGACTGCTTCGTAATACTCTTGGCTTCAATAGTACCCCGTACTCCGCAAACTCAATTGCCCGTAGTGCATTCGCCATCTGCCTGTCTTTTTCCTGGTTAAACTCCCCCGAGCCCACATTCAAGGTTACGCGGGAATAGTAGCACATGCGCTATCATGCACATCAGTACGCTTCTATCTAACCTTGTTGCCCGAGACGCTATCTTTGGGACGCCGTCTTCGTTCTCGTCACCATGTAGCACGAGGCGTCTGCGTCCATGGGATGAGAAGGTGTGAGCAAGTATTGAAATGACCTGGAAGTCATTCCACATGATCTGCACGACGTTGCACACCACAAGAGGCTCGAGATAAATCCAGATCCGATCCATGACGTCCTGTCAATGCATTTTTATTATACCCGAAATATCCAACCCAGTTACCGTAAAAAGTACCCAAAAGAAAAGAACAGGAAAAGACGCAGTCCGGGTTGGCTGGTAAGCCACCGATCGAGCATGGCGTAATGAACGGCACATGCCGTTGCTCAGCCATGTTCGTCGTGATTCAAAAACCCTACCCTGGTGGTCCGGCGGTATGAGAATGAGAAGAAGAAGAAGAAGAAGAAGAAGAAGAAGAAGAAGAAGAAAAAGTGTGGTTTAGAAGTAGATGCAAGTGACGGAACCATGTCCGTTGATATGTGTAAAAGGCCTATGTGCGTTAAAGGAAGCGAAAAGTCAATATTAGGTCCGGTGTAAGTCGAGAAGCATCAGAGGGTGGAGAACTGTCTAGTCTCTGCCGCCCCTCTGGCGCCTGCGGCTACCAAACCGCCTGCGTCCTCTGTAACGACGACGCCGTCCTCGGGTCCCTGGGCCACTTGTCCAGTTGTCCGGGTCGGGCGTGGCCGTTTCCGTGGCCGTATCGTCGTCATTGAGTCTCGTAGATGTGTCCTGTTCAGCTGTATCGGAAGAAGTCTCAGTCTCAGTTGGTTCTTCAGGTTCAGGTTCAGGTTCCGGCTCCGGCTCCGGGTCTTCCTCTTGGTCCTCTTCTTGGGTTTCCTCTTCGTCGTCATCGTCTCCTTCCTCCTCGGGGATTTCGGAGGCTTCAGGGGTCTCGGGGGTTTCTTCCTCATGCTCCTCTGCGGGGTGGGTTTCAACGTACGATGCACTGCGGTACCAGTTCTCCTTGGGGTCGCCGAGGCATTCGCCCACGGTGCCCAGGCGGTATCCATTGTCGCGAGCCCTGTCAATCATGAATTCGGCCAAGCCATCGACTGTCGCCTTGTGGATGTCGTGCGACAGGGTGATGACCGACTGCTGCTTGTGGTTGTTCACCACGTCGGCGTAGATGCCCTGAGACTTGGGAATGTTGCCCTCCCAGTCAAGAGTGTCGAGGCTCCATGTGATCTATGAAAGTTGTCAGCCAAGTACTCCGTCAAGGAGTATGCATGCTCTGTGCGGTTCCCCGCCAAGCATAACCAGGGGACGACTTACAGCGTGGTATCCCAGCTCCCGAAGCAGGTCAAGGCACGCCTGGTTGCAGTCTCCGTACGGCGGGCGGAAGTAGGTCGGCAGGACTCCAAGAACCTGGGCAAATGACTCCTCGTTCCTGGTAACCTCTGAGCGGGCCACCTCCGGGCTCACCTCGTTCAGATTCGCGTGGCTGTACGTGTGGCTGGCAACGTGGTGACCAGCAGCGTACATGCGCTGCACGTTCTGCGGCCTCCCCGATGCCGCATCCGTCATGATTCCCGTGTTGTTGCCGTTGAGGAAGAAGGTGGCCTTGGTGTTCTTTCTGTCCAGAAGGTCGAGCATCTGGCCCGTAAAGGTACCCGGCCCGTCGTCAAACGTGAGGGCAACCATGTCGGGCTCCGTGCACGTCTGAATGGCGATTCCGTAGGGGACGGATCCCACCAGCGGCCTGCCAGCCCTCTTCTCCATCTGAGGAGAAGGAGCAGCCACCGCCGGCGCGGCCAGCACCCAGGTAGCCACGACGGCCATGAGACTGCGAGAGACGGTCAAAGTCATGTTGGGCAGGATTATTTCTTTTGAGGGTGGGGGAGAAAGGAGGACAAGAGATGTCAGAGCGCGACGGCAATGACAAGAGGGATGAAGGGGGAATAGTGAGAAAGAGAACGTCTTGAAAGTGTAACAAAAAAAGCTTCGAGGACATGAGCATGGCCAAGCTATTTATCAATGTTCGAGCCTTCCCGCAACCGTCTCTTACACGGGTCGGATCAATCATGGTACTAGGAATGCCTGGCTCGTGTTTACGAGTGCGGCACGGCTGCCACACACACACACACACAGACACACCACATGGAAAGGGACGCTGATCAGCCGGCAAGCGTCAGCATCACGTCCGGAGGCTGCAGTTGGCCTGAGACACTGCGAGCTTGGTGGTAATATCAAATCATGCAAGGGAACTTGTGCTTGCCTGTGCTGTACGGAGTACACGGCGCGCAGAAGCTTTTCCGTTTCCTACCTTTTTTTCCTTTTCGCTAAATCGCGAACCTTGTGGCCACGGGTCGAAGGACTTGCCCGGTCCGTTGCAACTTTAGTGAGTATTAGCCGACGTCAATTCCATCGACTTGTCCGTTTTCGCCTGGTTATTGAAAGCGTTTGACGTTGATCGGCCATGGTAGTTCAAAGCATTGAGTATGGATGCGCGAGGCAGCAACTACCAAGCAAGATTCATCCGACGGGCTTCACCCAAGGTCTTGTCTGGTCAGACATGGCGTCGTGGTAGTTGGAAGAGGTAAAACATGCGCGCAACGGGAACGGCGGTTGGCAAGCTTCGGAAATTCGGTTTTGTGGAAATCGACCTTTGGCAATCTTTGGGTATGACAGCAGCATCTATGGCCTCCCCCACGCGATGGCATTCGCTGCCGCCATGCCACGACTGATGCGCGTACCTGTATGTGTCGGCGTACAGCAGTAGCGCAACGGCTGCCTGGATGAGAACAGCAAGACATCGGGTCCGCCTCTCAGGGGCCAACAGCATTTCTCGAGGCTGTCCCAAGCCCTGTCCGATTACTTGGGACCTAGGACCCCTGGGCCTCTCCCTCATTGTCTTGGTTGAACAACGCATCTCAGACATTGGCTTGGAGGCTGACGGCGGGCGTAATTAAGCTTGCTTGCCGCCCGTTCGAGATATGCGGCAGGGCGACGCGTCGCGCGCTGTCCACGATACCCGTCTTCGTTCTTGTCCTCGTTTTTGTCCTTGATGCTTGCGACGGGCTCCAACGCAGGGCGGAACATTCGGCGGGTTTTTTTCTGGCAGTGACATTACCTCCGGTGGTGCAAGTTTATCTTGTGCCGCGTGCACTCATACCTTAGGCTCTCTGGTAGAGGTCCTTAAAGAGACGACGTGCCAAGTCTTTTGAGTCCCCAGCTTGTTGCTCTCCTCGTAACTTGCTGCTCCATATTGCTAGCGCATCTTGTTTGTTTCTCCGCAGTCTAATGACCGTAAGACGTTGGTGAGCTGAAAGGAAAGACCGAGATACGAGAAGCACGAAAACAGCCAGCCGCGAGCAATGTGTGGGGTACGTCCGTTGACCAAACCCTACGAAGTAATACTCGCAGCAGGCCGGGAAGGACTCATTCCGCCCGAGGCAGGCCTACTTACCTACGTGCGCTGGCATCACAGAGCCGCAGGGCAGATCGCGCGAAAAATAAAGCTTGTTGTGGTCTCGTAGGGTGAAACGGGGTCTTGGCTGTGGTTCACAAAGCAAATAACCTGGGCAGCATTACTGCAGTGGCTCGAGCTGCTCAAACCTCATGCAGCCGACAGGGGCTCAGGGGGGGCCTTGGCTTCTGAAATGAAGTGTGTTAGTTTGCTGTACGAGTGCTCGTACTCGTAGTCATCTGCAACATATGACGACGGATGCTTTTCGAGAGATGCAATGTTCGGTTGATGGTGCTTCTGGGGCTGACCAGAATGGCATGCGGCTAGCTCAGAGGGCCATGGACGGCAGCATCTCCACCAGTGATACCATGAACATGTAGCGTGGAAGAAGACGCGAGAGGAGACGGGGTAGCATTGAAGTCAGGCATGCTTGGGCTTTCAGAAGATTCCATCAGGACGGCAGTCTGTAGGTGAGGTTTGGTGAGAGCACGAGCACAAAATGCCATGTGCTTGAGGTTGGGAGGCAGTCCGGGCACTTACGTATGCCAGTATCAAGTTTAAATTCTTGGGAAAGAGGCCCCCTGACGATCGAGCTACGCGCTCCTTCCCAGTTTCAAGACAATACACTGCTGGCCAACAAGATGCCACGCACTCATCATTAGTCATACGCACTTGAGCGCCTACAGTCGACACACGCAACAGCAATGAAGAGAGAGCAGACCTTCATTCCTGCTACAGTTCTTGTCTGTCCTGGCGCCTGGTACGACTGTGATGGGAATCATGGGACGGGATACACGAGTAATAAGCATATCCTCTCGTACGAGCAGTCGTCATCCAAGGCCTGTCCGACCAGCGTAGACCGTCGCCACTGGCTCGGTTGCCGCTGGGCAACGAGCTGTTGGCCGCTGCTGGTGGCCTGTGGGTGGGCTGTTAGTGGGCAGCGGTGGGCAGTTAGTGGACTTGTGGTGGGGCCTCAACATCTATCTGACCCCCTAGAGCGGTAAAGCTTAGTGAGGTTAGTGTCCGGGCCCGCCCCATCGCACTCGCCCACTGCCACCCTGCACTCACATCCAGCGCAAGAATGTGGATGTTGGGCTGCGCAGGCTGCGCTGAATGGCGAGAATAACAGATAATAATAGCAATGGAGCAATGTAGTACGGAGTGGCACCGGGGCAATGCCCCGTAATATTCAGAGCTTAACAGCAGTGGCGCCAGGAACAGGCCCAGATTTGTTACGATGCAGAGGATTAGGCATAGGCAGCCAGCTAACACTCGGGCGCAGCACATGGCGGATTGCGGTGTCGTAGGCGGATTCCGTACTCCGTAGCAGGGAAGGAACCACCGTGGAAGGCGCGATGTGGACTTGCCCGCTGCAGCTGCCAGAGCAACGAATCCTTGGACCGGGACCCTTTCCGTCATGCGCCCCCATCCCACGTTTCTGGGCGTCTGCATCCTTCACATCCCTCCCATCCCTTGCTGCGCTTTGTTCAACAGCCACAGTTCATCATCCCTTGAGACCACCTCGTCTACTTCCGCCTCATATTGTTCCTCCTCCCCCTGGAACACACACGCCGCCTGAAAAGCTGGGAATCGTACCCGTTGTCCGCCCTTTGTCTCAGAGCTTTGTTGCTTTCCAGAAGTCTTGGCCCCCGCTCTCTCCCTCCAGTCTCGAAGACGAAACCTCCAGCATACCGAACCGACACCACGACGAAGCGATCGAATTACATGTAGTCGACCTTGTCTAGATCGGAAAATACACACGAAAAAAAAGAAAAGACAAAAGAAATCGACCCTTGAAACGGCGGCGGCAGAACGCCACCACCTCCCGCCGACATGGAGGAGATGGAGCATATGCTCCTCTCCCGTGGCCTCACCAGCGGAGGGGACTCGCGCCCCAGCTTCTACAAGGCCGTGGGCATTGGGCTGGCCATCGGGTCCGGCTGCTTCATCGGTGTATCCTTTGTCATGAAAAAGGTCGGCCTGCTGCGCGCCAACGAAAAGTACAACGAGGTCGCCGGCGAGGGCTATGGCTACCTGCGCAACGCCTACTGGTGGGGGGGCATGACGCTCATGATCATCGGCGAGATCTGCAACTTTGTCGCCTATGCCTTCACCGACGCCATCCTCGTCACGCCCCTCGGCGCCCTGTCCGTTGTCGTCACCACCATCCTGTCGGCCATCTTCCTCAAGGAGCGCCTTAGTATGGTCGGCAAGGTCTCGTGCTTCTTGTGTATCGTCGGGTCCGTCGTTATTGTCATGAATGCGCCCCACTCATCGGCTGTTCAAGACATCCAGGAGATGCAGCACTATGTAATCGCCCCGGGCTTCCTGTCCTACGCCGGCGTCATCATTGTCGGCTCCGTTATCGCTGCCTTCTGGGCCGGTCCTAAATGGGGAAACCGCAACATGCTCGTCTACATATCCATATGCAGTTGGGTTGGTGGCCTCAGTGTCGTCGCTACCCAGGGCCTCGGTGCTGCCATCATTGCCTGGATTGGCGGCGAGCCGCAGTACAAGGAGTGGTTCCTTTGGGTCCTATTTGCCTTTGTCATTGCGACGCTGCTTACCGAGATCATCTTCCTCAACGTTCGTGCTACCTCAAAAACAACAACCCCAGCCCAGAAAAACAGATGGGATGAAATGATGCTAACCTTACACCTTTGTGTTACAGAAAGCCCTGAATATCTTCAACGCCGCCCTCGTGACGCCCACCTACTACGTCTACTTCACCAGCACAACCATCATCACATCGGCCGTTCTTTTCCAGGGCTTCAAAGGCACAGCTCAAGAGATTGTCACCATGGTGCTGGGCTTCCTTACCATTTGTTCGGGCGTTGTCTTGCTGCAGCTCTCCAAGGCTGCCAAGGATGTCCCAGATGCGGCCGTCTTCCAGGGCGACCTGGACCAGATCCACACAATTGCCGAGCAGGAGCAGCCGGAGTCGGAGCCCAAGGCTGACGCCATCCGCGGTGCTGCTGGTCTCGTCCGGCGCTTCTCGCGGGCCCGTCTTAGAATGGAGGAGGACGAGCTCCGCCGCCTGCACGAGGAGAAGATGATGGAGGCGATGCAGCCCATCAGCGAGAACGGGCAGCCTGCACAGCCCGAGTATGAGTGGGACGGCCTTCGACGCCGGAGGACTACGACGTTCGGCTCGCGCAGACCGGTAACAGCCACGACGACCATGTCGAATCGCTCGCAGACGTCGCCCATGCCCACAACGCCCAGCATCCGCAGCCCCCGCAGCCCCCACCCTCCTCTGGGGATGTCCCGCTTCCCCGACGAGTACGACGATTATGACAGCCATCATCATAACGAGGGGCATAGTCAGCACGACCAGCACGACCACGACGATCGCAGCACAATCTTTTCCAGTATCGCCGGTAGCTTCATCCGCGGCCGCGGACGCTCCCGCACCACGACCACGATGCCGGCCTACGATGAGGAGGAGGCCCAGGACAGTGGCATGGACAAGGGAGGAGCCGATGCATCCGTCTACCTCGAGGACGTTTCCCGCTCGCGCCACTTGCAGTCCATGGAAGAAGACAACAACGGCGGGCACTATAACAGCGGCGGCGCCGGCAGCCATGGTGTTGGAAGCCTGGGCGGTGGACATGGTTACTACGCCCCAGCCCACCAGCGTGACGTGGTGCCACTGCATGAGCAGGATACATCGTACCGCGGCGCTGCAGCTCGTGCCAGGGCTCGCTCGAGGGCGAACTCCAACGTCAGCGGCGGCCCGAGTCTCGCGCCACCCACGCCCCCGCCACACCTGGCCCGGCGCAACTTTTCCTTCAACAAGGTCTTTCGCAGGGCCGATGCCTCGCCGACAGAGGAGGAGCGTGCGGGACTGGTGGTGGATGGCGGTGGTGACAGGGGGAGCGACGAGAGGAGGAGCGACGACCGCAGAAGCGATCAAGATGGCAGACGTCCTGGTGACGGCGGCGGTGGTGGGCACGTGGCCTTTGTATAAGGCGGCCTGTTCTTCTCTTTATTTGCATTAGCGATGTTTTCTTTCTGTTTCTATTTCTGTTTGTGTTTCTTCTTTGTTCTGGGTTCCCTTGTCTAGGGAATGGCGTTGGTGGAGTCGGAGCATGATTGTGAGTACTGAGTTAGTACTGGTTTATAGCATTCGTCGCGGGACGCACTGTCGGAGGCGGTATATAGACGGGAAGGAGTATTTCTATAGGATATAAATACTATAAGCTCATGTGTTTGCAAGTTGGTACATTGATCCTACGTCGTGTTTGTCTTGGCCCCTTTATCCAGCTACCTCTACGCTGGGGTTGCTCCTTCCCCCTTGTTTGCCATTTTGATTCTATTTCACCCGCGTGGCTGTTGCGTTTCATGGAAGCCTTTCGAAGGGACCAGGCCCGGAGAGTAGCAAAAATAGTAGGCAAACAACCTACTGATGTGACATGGAACATGGTCTCTTTTGCGCAGGGTGTAGGCCCTGGTGGCCCATTCACTGCCTGCCCGGGCGTCCCATTGCTACTACACCTCACTTCACTTCAGGACATGTTTTCCTTCATATGTCCGCAATCTCGCTCGAATTGTTTACCAAGACACTTCTTCTTTACAACGGCAAGCTCTCAAGCTCTTGGCTGCATCTTACTTCCGTCGAGGGACCCGACCCAGCCGCGCACTCCGACTAGGCGACTTGACCATGGACGACGACGAGGTCTCCCAGTACAGCGACACGCCGTCCGAGACCAATGTCACAGTCAAAGAGTTCGACATGAGCCGCCGGCGCAGGACCCTTGTCCCCGAGATGATCGATGGCCGCCTCTTCATGAACGTCCGCCTGGCTGGAGCTACGTTCGCAGAGTGGGACGTCGAAAGCGCCATTGCCGCGGCCACTTGGGAGTTCATCGGTGCCGGCCTGACCGACGCAGGCGAGGAGGTAATGACATCTACCGGGCCTCTCACGGAGCTCTATCGCGAAACGATATTCGAGATCCGGCGTCATTTCCAACAGTTCCGCCCCCGCAAGCTTAGCGAGACCCCGCTGATCCTCAGGGTCGAGGTTGAAGCGAAGCGTGCAGCTGAGGCCTTTTTTTTGAGAGACTATTTTCCCGGGTCTGCCAATGATACCTGGAAGCTAGAGCTCCCAACGCACGCCTCTGTCCTGGCGTGCAGATTTGTCGACCCGACAGCCGGCCTCGACGGGGGAGTTGCAGGCGCACTCGCGGCCTGCAACTCTTCGCATCTCGCGCAGATCGTCAACCCGGATGTCGTCCTAAGTGCTCATACTAGCAGCATCGATGAGCTGTATGTCATGGTCGGCGGCCTGGCCGCCACGCGGGACGTTGCCAGGGAATATTCCGAGGCGATCGAAAAGGGGTGCCGCGAAAAGTTCAACGAGCTCACCGAGGCCGACACCAAGAACGAGGCCAGCATCCAGAGCGTGGAGGATGAAATGAACGCCGAACTCAACTCGATCAACAAGTCCCAAATCAAGACCAATATAACCATCCAGAATCTGGGGGAGAGAATCGATGCCCGCCTGGCCGAACTCGAGAAGAAAGTCAGTGAGGCCTGCACACACGCCACAGATACGCCCGCTCAGCCGCCGCGCCAGGCCATAACCGCTGCTGGCGAAGACGTCGAAGATGCTGTCGTTTCCCAGCCCATCCGGGGCAGCAAGCGAAAGCGCGTCGGCACGAACGAGGGACCGGCCCCGCATCGGCAGATCAGGTTTTAACGAGTCTCGCCAGACCTTGGTCAGATTTGGCCATTCAACAATTGTACTGCGTATGGGAGGACATGCCAAGCGTGCGTACCACATCGGATCGCGCCCTGTCGAGGGTGGTTGGGGGAGAGCCGTTCATGGATGTACTGGTAGTACAGTTAGAGTTAGTCTAGTAGTGAGCTGCGGACGCAATGATATTCGGAAGATGTATCACGAGAATCACGAGACATTCTCGCAACAGAAATACATGTACGGAGTCCTCGGAGTATGGACAGTTTTAGTACATGTAATATTACATCTGTTTCCCCCAAAGGTGGCACATATGATGGCCAAGAGGGTGCACGTGACCGAGTCATTTGTCATTGTGGAAGAATTAGAAAGCTGGACTGCGCGCGCATGGAAAAGCGTCCGTGAGTGTCGGAGACATTCCATCGGGTTCAGGGTCCAGTGCAAGTCCGCCCGCGTGGTGGGGCAAAACGGGCCCAGCAAAACGGGCCAGCTGGGAGACCAAAACTCCGACTTCGCCCAGGTACCCGGGCGCAATTGTGACGACCTTTTCTGTACGCCGTGAATCACTACCCCGCCACGAGAGCTTCCTTTGCACATTGCACCGGCATACCAGTATATATTCAGCGCATTCCTCGTACTACAGTACCTATCATCAGGTATATACTTGGGTATTATCTACTACTGTCCCATCGCCCATCATGGTCGACCAGACCAAGGCCCTCAAGCTCAAGGAGGAGGGCAACCGACAATTCTCTAAGCGCGACTATGCCGCCGCCGAGAGCTTCTATTCCCAGGCGTAAGCTCTCCACTCTGTCTCTCTGCTTCTCTCTGTCTGTCTCTGCCCCGGGAAGCAAGACAAAGAAAGCAAGAGCCCGGGACAAGTACTGACCCTGTGGTGTGTGTGCAGCCTAGTCCTAGATCCGAGCCTGACAAGCCTGTACACCAACCGGGCCATGTGCCGGTTCAACCAGGGCGACTACGACGGGACGGTGTCAGACTGCGAGGTGTGCATCGGGCTGGACGCCAAGTCGATCAAGGCGCACTACTTCAAGAGCAAGGCACTCCAGGCGGCGGGGTCGGACCTGGACGCGGCGTGCGCGTCGGCCCAGCGCGCGTACGAGGCCTGCCGCGCCGTGGACGACAAGTCGCTCGACATGACGATGGCGCAGCTGCTGCGGTGCCGGCACGAGCGGTGGACGCGCGCGGAGAGGGCGCGGCGGCGCGAGGCGCAGGACCTCGAGGCCGAGGTGCTCCGGCTGCTGGGCGAGCAGACGGCCAGGGACGTCGACGATGTTGCAGACGATGGCCCTGGTGGCGAGGTCGAGCGCCGGGCTGTCGCGGACGAGGGCGAGCGCAAGGCCGAGGCGCTGCGGGGCGTATTTGAGCGCGCGAGGGTGGATGCCGACCGCAAGAGGGAGGTGCCTGACTGGCTGGTGGACGATATCTCTTTCAACGTCATGGTTGATCCTGTCATTGTGAGTCCTCCACAGCACACTCTCCACCCCTTTCACACACCATTCCTTGGGAAACTACCTGCTATATCATCTTGTCGTGTTTTGTCGGTGCTAACTGCTTCTGCCTGCCAGACACATACTGGTCGCTCGTACGAACGCGCATCCATCCAGGCTGCCATCAACAACAACGCCGTCGACCCCGTCACCCGCGAACCGCTCGCCAAGGGGGAGCTCATACCGAATGTGGTGCTCAAGCAGGCGTGCGAGTGGTTCCTCGAGAATAACGGGTGGGCGTATGATTGGTGATGCGTCGCGACAACACTACACTGCAGCTTTCTCCCTTCCTCTTCTTTGTCCATATTGCTAGCGGACCCTTCTCTTTGGATTCCGCTCTTGTTTACTTCTTTTCTTTTCTTAGGCATTTCCTTGTGCTTTCAAGCGATGCATTTCTTTTTTCGTTCACCTTACTTAACTTAACTGGCACGAGGGTCGGTGTTTTGGAACACTTGGAACAAAGACTTAGTATACTATGTACTATTAGAACAGAACAGTACAGTACAGTACAGTACAGCGGTAGACGATTAAGTCAATAGGTCTGTTCTAGCGAGTTTTTCTACTGGACGGACGGATCCAATGGTCCATGGGAGTGAGGTGATGGAAGATGAGACGTGATGTGGTATGCTGCTAGTCTTGGCCCAGGGCCAGTATTCTCTGGCATGAAGCCAGGGACAAAGCAGAAGCGGACACTGGCTTCGGGTATCAGTTCAGATGGACACTTGCCAGCCCCTGCAGTATAGATGTCGGGGTATCACAATAGACACAGAGTACGGGCTATTGTAGTGGTTTGAGAACTCAGACCAAGAAGATTTGAAGGCTGGTAGACCATCACTTTGCGTACCACGAGGAAGAACCGAGAGACTAGTACGTAGATGCCCTTTCTACATCAGACATGAGAAGTGGCAGCTGGGCCTCTTTTACCTAAAGGCCCTCTAATTCTACACCCAGCTGGCAGCAGACTCACAAGGCACTGGCACCTTTCAGAGACAGCCATTTCTATCACGGTTCTCTTCTAATATAAGCATTGCCAAAACGACTTGTCTTCAACAATGGTGCGTTTACCGTAGAAGGATTAGGCCCATGTCCATTTATACCAAGCTTTAGGGTGTCGAATGCAAGAACAAGAGATGTCACCGAGATGGCATTGTCTGTGACGTACCAAGCAACTAAATGTGCACTTTCACGGCTCATAATAGACCTCACGTGCATGCAATACCTCCTTACAAGGGTTGACAGCCAGGGCACATTCTCCTGGGCGGGCACATCCGGCAAGACACTGGACCATGGCTACCAGGGAAATGAAAACACGAGCTATTCCCGTGTCATTTCCGTAGACCCTTGCTTCCCGTCCCGCGTGGGTCGCCCCCCGCCAATCTTGCCTGCCTTGCTTGGCGCCCGATGGTTATTCTGAGTCTCACCATGGAAGCAGGTACTCGTAATCACGATGTGGGCATGGATAAAACGTTATTATTTGTACATGTATTACACATGTAGGTGCAGACGTAAACTCGTACTCGCAGTTGTAGTAAAGAAACAGAAAAAAAAAGTACAGATGCATGTACATGGACAGAATGCACGTGTGTGCGCCTACACCTCCTTCATCACCAACTTGACACGCTCCTTGGGCTTGAGCGTAAAACTTGGACTCTCCATGGCCAGCTCGCCCGCATGCGTCGTGGCCAGCTGGAAGCGCGACACGAGCTCGACGACCATGAGCTTCATCTCCATGTACGTCAGGGCTTTCCCGATGCACACGCGCGGGCCGTTGTGGAACGTGGCGTAGGCGTAGGCGGTGCCGGCGTCGCCCTGCAGGCGGTCCCACCGGTCTGGGTCGAAGACGACGGCGTCGGGCCCCCATATCTCGGGCTTGAGGTTGACCATGGCGGGGACGAGGTTGAGCCGCGTGCCCTTTGGGATGGCGACGCCGTCAATCACCATGTCACAGGTTGCCTCTCTGGGTATCCATTGGACTGGGACACGTCAGTCGGTCAGCAACAGCCAGCGAATACGTGTCTGCAATTCTGTCACATCGTATAGCGACGACAAATGGGAGAGGACTCAACAAAAATAATGCTTGGGGATGGAAGTGAGGCTTACCTGGACAGTAGATACGTAGAGTCTCGCGGATAAAGTTGTCGAGATAGTGCAGATTGTCAATGTCGCTCCACGAGGTAGACCCCCCAAGAGAGGAAATCTCGGTGCGTAGTCGGTCTTGGATGTCGGGGCGTCGTGCAATCAGATCGAGGGTCCATAGCATGGTGCATGCAGTTGTGTCGTGTCCTGTGATCAGTCAGCACTGGAATACTCAACGAGGCATGTATGTGCATTTTTCTTGAAACAAGATTAAAGAGGTCTTTAACTCACCAAGAATCATGAAATTGAGAACCTGACAATCACACATGTGTGTTAGTGTACACTTAAACTTACACGAGATGGCAATTAGGCAGGCACTTACATGCTCAACAACCTCCCCATCATTCCACAGCCCATCATTCTCCACCATGGCCTGCAGAAGCGCAGCATCATGCCCCGCCGGCCTGCTCTTGGACGCCTTCCACGCGGCCCGCCTCGCCCTGACATGGCCGAGGATAAACGTCCGGGCGGCAGCACACTTGGACGCAAACTCGCTGACCGTCTCCATCGGCAGCCAGCGACGGAAGGGCATGTACGCCACTGTGAGGCGGGTGATGTGGCCGCGCACGGTGGGACGCATCGTCGTGGAGAAGATGTCGTGGAGAGGCGAGTCGCCCGATCCGAGGTGGTTCAAGTCCACACCCATGGTCTTGATGCCGGCAATGTCGAGGGTTGTCTTCCAGATTTCGGATTCAACTGCACGCATTGTCAGTCAGCATGACTTTCACACTTGAAGTAACAGAGTAGGAAGGCTTTGACGTCAAAATGACAGGTCAAATGTCAATGCCAACTCACTGTCTACGGCGTCCCCGGGCGTCATCCGCTTGGCGGCCAGCATGGTGGCCATCTGCTCGACCTTGGCTCTGACTCTGGGCTCGCATGCCTTCATCCTCTGGGGGGAGAAGAGCTCTGCATATTGTCAGTGAGTTTCTGGTTTTGATTTTGGGGAGTGTTTGGGGATGTGTAAGGACATACTGTTTAGAGCTGTCCTCCTACACCGATGGAGGTTGCCATGGGACCACGGGATACCCTCTCCAATGACAATGATGGCCCCCGTCCGCGACTCCTGCGGCTTGACGAAGAAGTCGGCCTTCGTCTGGAGGATCTCGCGATAGGCAGAGATGGTGTTGGGCACGAGGACCTCGGCGTTGCCCACCTTGAGGATGCGGATGAAGGGGCTGTCTGGGCAGCGTCGGCTGAAGGCGCTGTAGAAGTAGGGGATCCATGGCTTGGAGAAGAGGTTTTTTGTCTGGCCTAGTATCCAATGGTGGTTTTCCTAGAGGGTCAGTACAGGAGTCTGGATTGGGTGTTCCCAGGGGGAAGAGTAGAGGTCAGGTGCTTACTGTTGGTGTAGGTATGTGGCGAAGAGGAGAGACGTAGAAGGGGTAGATGTAGATGTAGTACAGGGCTTTGAGGACATGGTAGAAGATGGTGATGGAGGCTAGGACAAGGAGGTTCTGGGGGGTGAGAACGGCGACAAAGTCGGCTGGGAGGACGACGGCGTGAGCAGAGGGGGCCATTCTGTGGTCAATATCGGAAAAGGCGACACGGAGTTATGGGGTGTATGTCTTGTGCTGTTTAAGGCGGGCCGTTGCACCTGTGATCTTATATGTAGAGGGCCAAGATAGATACTGAAACTGAAGAGTCGGGGAGACTCAGGGAGAAAAGCTGTATGGATATATATATCTGGTTCAGTCTCCGACTATATCAGAGACAATACAGGGCAATCCCATCGTCGGGTAGCGCGGTCGATGCGTTGTACTCGTAAACGACCAGGCACCGTATGTCTTTGCTCCCCGTGGCCATGGCGATGGCCAACGGATGTACAGCGAGCGTATTACGGAGTGATCCGTCATGGAGGAAACTAGATGCAGGGAGACGCCGAGCGATGTCTATGTGTGTACATGTACCGTATGTATGTATGTGTGTAGTACATGCATGTCTCTATTTACCCGCTGCTCGACAGTCGACAACAATACATGTAAGTCTGTACATATATGTGTGGCCCATGCATCACCAACTCTGTTCAGCAGGACGTACAATATCAAGCCAGCCACCACAATACTAACAAAGACCCCACAACCGTCCCATTCTGAAGCCAACTACCGCCGTGTTCCCACACCATCAGGTCGACAGCAAAAAAACAACAATCGGAGGATTATAGGCAAAAGTCATCAACGACGTAATGATTCTTAAGAAAGGGAACTCCAGTATGAATACCTACAGTATATACCGGCATAGTTATAGCCTATAATGCGTGCATGTATATACCACGTACATCTAGATCCAAGGTTACATTATGATGCGACATGTGATCCCGTCTATACATGCATGTACTTAGACGCAACATCTACACTACAAGATACTGGCTGCATCAAATGTTACGGAACGGATTTCAGGCCAGTATGCACAGCTGGAATAGGACCCGTAATCGACGAAGAGCAGGCGTTTATGGGTATTACACATTTTGACAGAGGACGTCAAAGGCAGTGTACTCCGCAAGAGGTTCCACTGCCAGGGCGGGCGTGGAGACGAGGTCTGATCCCAGGATCCAAAGTCATGTACATGTACCTTGCATGCACGAGCACTGACAGACGAACCAACCCACTGATAGGCGAATTCTGCGCTTGTTCTTTTTCCAATGACAAGATTCACGCAACTTGCTTTTCTGTTCTCCTCCCATGACTACATGGAGGTAGGCAGTCAGTGCTCCGCATTTCTGCAGGTGATTACATATCTCTTCCATCGACCCGCGATCCAAATTCCATTCCTGCAGGGACGGTATCAGAGGAAACATTGCCCATTCACGACTCCCATGTAACTTCCCCTAATACCAACCAGGCCACTGCCATCATCTGGCACCATGGCCGTTTGCTCAACTCTTTGCCTGCCCTTGGGGCTTGTTAGTGGGCTAACAAGCCAAGTTCCCAATGAGATGATTTGGCGCGCCATCTGTCTGTACGTCAATCCTTTGTTCACGCCAGAATCCGTCACGAGACAATGGAGGCTGCATGGTAGAAAAGCAACGGCAGATACATATTATAATCACGCGTCAGATCCTTCCCGGCTGTCAAACTAGAGTCGGTGACAACTGCCAAAATGCCATTCGCCACGCACGCGCTTTGACTTTCTGACTTTGACGCCCTGCCCCGAGCTTCTTTCCCGTTCTGGTAGATCCCCCGGGGCTAGGGCGGTTGACACTGGACAGGCCTCTTGGGAAAAAGCAAGTATCGGACGGGAGGGTGCAGCTTGCATGGACGCCTTCTCCCTTGGCTGACGGGTGACGAAGATGCAGTGGCACCCTCGGTACTACAAGCATGGTCATCCGTATACTCCGCGGTATACTACTAAGAATGGCTTTAAACGCCCACATCCGCTGTATGTCTCGCAGAGGTCTCGGGCCGGGAGTTGGTGATATCCAGACGACACAACAGACGCTGGTGAAGAGACAACAAGGCAAGAACAGTGCGTTGGAGCTCTGGATTGTATTACTGTGAACTGCCACTGACGGGTTACATTACATAGATCATGTGAAGCAAAGTCATGATCGGCGATACCAGCACAACGGTACCCCGAGAGCTTAATCAAGAACCTAGCACCAAGAGACAGAGATTGATGTAGATCATGGGAAGAAGCCCAGTGTAATGCAATCTTGGTATTTCGTGCACATTGCAGTGAAGCGCATTGTTTCCTCTTTGCTGCCGCCGGGAAGATGGCAGGCGGCTTGCAGGGGTGGACTCCAAGTACATCTGGCTGGTTTCCACCAAGTTGCAGCTTGCTACCCTGCTCCCGGATCGCTTCCATCAACGTTGCATACCCGGCGCTATCACGATACACTATTGATCCTTTTGATCCCTTGTAGTAATCAAATTCAGCTCTGTGAGACCAATGGACAGCTTTGAACTACAGTCTTCTTTCCTTGCGTCATGGTGGGTTCTTTTTCTTGTCAGTGCATCAACCCTGTTCATTCAGGTTGAATACACGCCCATACAGAGGACAAACTCTTATCCCGGCAAGGCGACGAAATCAAGAAAACTCTACTCTGTACCTGGCGTTCTAAAGACGTTTGTTTCAGTTGAAAGCTATAATAGTCCAAGTCAGGGCCTGGACTAGTCTTCAATTCACCATGACAGTGTCTTGACTCACGGATCCTGCCGGGCCAGCTGAAGGAACGGTGGAGATCCTCCTAGTACACTCTCAGCCAGCAAGACCTTCAATGCTTGCCATTTCACATCTATTCTTCTTCCAAGGTGTACAAGTGAGACCTCATCTACTCCATAATAGTACTCATATTTTCCAGCCGTCGTGACCATCTTCGTGGGCCATCTATGTGTGCACGGGGAACGACTCCATTACGTCCATGCCCCTTGCATGTCACCCTGCGTACCCTGTCGAACCCCTGTCGACCATGGCAAGGTTCAAGAATCAAGATCGATGCGAGGACTGAAGTCTCCCGATGCGGATGCGAGTGTGATACTATGCAAGTCTTCCGTGTAGTATTATTGGACGATGGATAGCATCCTCGGTATCATTAGATTGTCACAAGGTGTAAGTGTGCTTTTGCAGGATCGAGTGGCATCATTTGCATTGCATTATACATGTACGTAGTACATCCGGACATGTAAGTCCGCATACCCGTTGAAAAAGAAAGGAAAAGGAACAAAAGAAACGTCCAGGCCAAAGAGCGAAGAGAATGAATGGAAGAGCGCTTAAAATAGGAAGACAACTCCGTACATAACTCCGTACAAAAAGAAATCCGAGTTTGAAAGCTCAGCCACTTTAGGCAAGAACACCTCGGGCAGGAAAGCCACAGCCGACCAGCAGCCATGAATCTTCCCTCCTTCTCATCCACCATACATCGTATACATGTCATTCGTAGTATCATCATCATATTCCCATACAGTCATGTGCATAGACAATCTCTCTCCTCGAGTGGTGTCCAGTCCCCATCACAGAGCCCGTTCCAGCCACTCCACCATCCGAGTCCTCGCTGACGCGCTCTCATACAGAGACAGCGACGGCCAAGAATGAACCATGCCTTCCCCCTCCAGCATCTCCACCTCGCAGCTCCTATCGCCCGCCATCTGCACGAGACGCTTCGCATCGCCCGCGAGTAGATCCATCTCCGCGACGAGGACCAGCATGGGCGGCAGGTGCGCCAGGTCCCCGTAGATTGGGCTGACAGAAGGATGTCGCGGGTTCTGACCCGTCTGACAGACCATTCTCGCAATCTCTCGCAGCCCGGCCATCGCATGGAGAGGGTCACGCTCCTCCATCACGGCAGCAGCATCAGCGCCAGCATCAGTGTCAGTGTTGGGCACACCAGCAAAGGACATATCCACAACAGGCGTAACAAGCACCACTCCCTTGGCCGTCTGTTTCCCCGCCGCGCGAGCCCGCTGCGTCATTCCCAGAGCGAGGTTCCCACCTGCTGAGTCGCCGACGATGCAGAACGGCACATCCTCCCTCGCCGCCGTGGTGACCATGTCATCGTGCAGCGGCTGCAGAACGTCCAGAACGTCGGACATCTTGGTGCAACCCTCGTACTCGTACTCGGCATCCGACGATGGCGAGTCACTGAACCTGAAGTCGTTACAGAGCGGGTACATGGCCACAGTGACAGTGGCGTTGAGCCGCCTAGCCAACTCGCCGGCCAGATCCCATTCCCCGGGGACCATACCTAGAACGAACGGGCCGGGACCCCCACCGTGCACGTACAGGATGCGCATGCGGTGGGCGGACTCGGACTTGGCGGACAGGTCGTATACGGCGTGGCCTCCGGTCCCCGTGGGAGTTTGGCCCTCCTCTACGACCATGGTCTTGCGCAGATGAGGTGGGGGGCCAGTGTCGGTGGTGCGCGGGCGGCGACGCTCCCTGGAGATGCGGCGCCGGAGCGCGGCGGGCGACTCGAAGGAGCCTTTGTGGAAGAACCATGCGTACCATGGGATTATGTAGGCTAGGAAGCTGTGCATTTTGGTGTGTGTGTTTAAGTTGTGAGCTGCCTTTGCGCTGCTTTCGTTAGATGGATAAGATGGCGATGCTGAAGTATCACTGTTGTTCATGCATACGGCGTAGTCCCGTTTGAAGATGAAACAGATCATGTCTGGGGTGGTGATCCGCATCTCACGTGGCATTCCCGGTCATATCCCGACACTAGAGTGAAAATAGATGAGGGTTTGCCAAATAGGGAAGGACAGCAAGTAATATAGTTTAGTGTTGGAGGGAGATCACGTTGGATGCTACTTGAACCTTTGGTCTTGTACCATAGTCTCCGATATAAGCTTCTTAAGTGACATGTGGGCGTGAAGCCACCGAACACAACTTTAGTCTACGTGGACATTTCAGACGTTGGCTAGAACCTCTTGTGTCACTGCTTTAAATATCCGAAAGCCACCATAAAAATACATGTATCAACCTCGTGGACACAATCCCTATTTATGACCACGATGCAAACCCCTTTAGTCTCCAATCGCAGTACTGCAGAACTAGATGCGAGGTCTTCCAGATAAAAACCAGGGAAGATGGCCATCACTCTAATTGGCATGATCATACTAGTTCGGGAGTCACAGGGAAACATTTAATCCGTACTCTCCGATACACTTATATGTCGTCCCGGAAGATTATGTGAAAAAGACAAAACATCATGTGAGCAGTATCGCAGAAAGCTTCCTGTATAATTAGCTGGTACCGAAAGTCTTCATTCATTCTTCATTCAGAGAAGGAAGAAATCTTTCATTTCCTTCAAGTTTTTGCCTCGATCTTCATCCATCGTCAACATCACCTCGACCCTCATCCATCAATCCGGAATCATCAATCCGGAATCATCAATCCGGAATCATCAATCCGGAATCATCAATCATCACCATGAAGCTCACCGCCACCACCATCGCCCTCCTGCACGCCACCTGCAAGACAGCGGCAGGAGCACCATTCAGCAACTCCACACTCGTCACAGCCAACACGACAACCGCTGCGCCCCCCACGCTCCTCCACATCTGGTCGGCGGCTGCGAAGCCCGCATCCACCATGGCCACAGGAAACAACAAGAGCACGAAGAGCACACACAAGGACTACCAGGCACACACGCCCAGCCTCAACGCCACCGCTTCTGAGGAGGAGAAGGCAGAGGAGGAGCCGTGCGGGGGGTGTCCCGCCCCCGACGAAGAGGGCCAGAAATGCTGCTACGAGCTGGCCAAGAAGCTTCACAAGAGTGTCATTTGGAGCGGGTGGGGGTACGGTGTCACCTACATAGCTATCATTGTCATTGCTGTGATCGCGGTGGTGGCCCTGAACTGGTATGTGAAGAGACTTGAAAAAACGTAACCTGGACGACTCTGTATGAGTGAACCTCAGGCTATGGAGAGGCTCTCTCTCTGGGAATACATGTAGTATTCCAGTCTGGGCATAGCACTGAATACATGGTGTACCACTTCAATCTCCACAGAGTGTAAACGATGCATGTTTTGCTTGGACGAGAGGGACTAGTCATGATAAAGGGCCTGATGGCAGAGGAAGAAGGATGCATGGGAAGTTGGCGTTTGGAAGGAGCAGGCAGTGTAAAGGGAAAGTTGACCGGGAAATTCTTACGAGAGAAACTGCCGCCTTTCTTAACCTCAAGCCTGCGAACTCGTCGAAGACACCATCTCGATCATTGTTTCCTTGTTCCTGTGTCAAATCTTCTTTCTTTGGTGTTCTGAAGAACCGTTCTCGTGAGGACGCCACTTGCAAATATTTCCTGAATTCTACTCTATATTATGCCCTGGATTCTGCCTTACGAAGGAATATTGGCCCGCCATGCAGCTTGTGTGGCTAACCCTGCCATCGTAACGGCACCTTAGTGGTCGCCTCGATTCTTGGACCGCCTCAGCGGCGCGGACGAAGCGGGGTTGTTCGCAAGTCGAGTGTTTTGGGCATCCCAGACCTCGCATCATTGTTGTTGTCCTCCAGATCCCTCGCATCCATGTACACCCTCGCGTCGTGGCAGAAACTCGTATGTCTTGACCACGTCTTCTTCAATGACGGTTAGGGAAAACAAAAACAAACACCACACAACTAGAGTACCGAATACCCCCGACGTGACGTGATGGCATCATCAGATATGCCGCCTGGGCCTGATGGTCCGTCGAAACGTGGCCAGCAACGGGGCCAACCGCAACAAGCCTACGACAATTCCGGCACCGGTAACCAGTTCAACTCCTCGGGGGGCACGCAGTACATTCATCAAGGCAACGGAATTCATTTGAATGGGGCCAATATCCACGGATCCGTGAGCTTTGGTGAGTGCATGTCCCCTCTAAAGCTTGCTAAAGTCGCCACTTGCTTACAACCGAGTCTTGACTGCAGGAGGTCCCGAGCCCGTCGATCTGCACCGAAAGCTTCTCCAGTATCTGGCCTTTCCAGAAATGGACGACCGGGCTCATGATATCTCGGATGCTTCAACGGGCACCTGCAAGTGGCTGCTCGATCATAAAGAGTACATCGCCTGGGCCTCGAGCAATAAGGGAAGCATTCTTTGGATTAAAGGATTACCCGGATCTGGAAAGTCGACGCTGCTCCGACATGCTCTTAGCGACATCAAGTCTAGCCCGAATGTTAGCAAGGACGCTATAATACTATCCTTCTTCTACCATGCCCGAGGTAGCAAGCTTCAACGGACTCCCGTCGGTCTTTACCGGTCACTCCTTTTCCAGCTTGGACAAATTGACGGCGCGCTGTCAAGCATCCTGGCTCCTTTCTCGCAGATCTACTCAGCCTTAGGTGACAAGACGGAGTGGCGTCTTGGAGAGCTGCAGCGCATGCTTAAGTTGGTGCTCAACGCGATGCTACAAACCCGTCCGGTGTGGGTTTTTGTCGATGCATTAGACGAGTCCGGAAAGGACAATGCGCTGCGATTGACGAATGACTTCCATGATACGATGCGAGATTTCGGGCAGCAGGGCTTAAAGCGCTTCTACGTTTGCTTTACTGGCCGCCACTACCCCTTACTGTCGGCCCGGCCTAACGAGCATGAGATCCACGTGGAAAATGAAAATGGCCAAGACATTGCGACTTTTGTGCGCAACAGACTTGAACTCTCGCTTGATGAGGAAGCTGCAGCCGAGATCTTAGACATCGTCACTCAGCACGCCCACGGGGTCTTCCTGTGGGCCTGGCTTGTCGTCGAGGAAATACAACGGACATGCGGCCATTCGACATTAGGAGAGATAGAGACGATTATTAGCCGGGTACCTGAAGATCTAGACGCTCTATACGGCCAACTTGTTAAGAATATGGACGCCGAGTCCCTAAAACTCCTACAATGGGTCTGCTTTGCTATTGAGCCTTTAGGCTGGGATGAGTGGCAATGGGCCGCCGTCGTGGACGCCGATTGCCAGTATCGATCGCTAGAGGAATGCGCTACCGCTAAAAACTTTCGCTATAGTCGCGAGCAAATATCGAGACAAGTACGGGAGCTAGGCTGTGGTCTGGTCGAGGTTACGGGCGAAAGCGAGACGATCCAGTTCATCCACCAGACAACGAGAGACTTTTTCCTCGAAAGGGGCCTCGTTGCCTTAGGCCAGAGACTGAATCAGACTGCTACGACCAGCTCTAAAGTGGAAACCGAAGCACACTACCAACTATCAAGAAGCTGCATACGATATATGGCAATGGGGGAAATAGCTCGGAGCGCATTACCCGGTGCGAGTGGGGAGGAATTGCACAACAGGTTTCCTTTTCTTTTGTATTCCATACAACATTGGCCTGAACACGAAAAACTGGCCGGAGAAGCTGGCAACGCGGTTCCAAATCGACGTCTTTCATATCACTTTGACCAGGATCTTACGCAGGTGTATGTGCAGCTCTGCCTGATATTCCGCCATTCGGGACATTTCCACACGCTGGATATTCCGAGAAGTCCCGTGAATCAGGGGGCAAGTTTTGTGCACGTCGCATGTTGCTTTGGGTTTGTGGAGCCTTTAAAGGACATGGAGATGTCCCAAGGTGGAAAGAAGTGGCCAGTCGTTGCCTTTGCCCAGGATAGCGGGGGACGGACCCCGTTATCGTATGCTGCCGAGCATGGACACACGGCCGCCGCGAAGTATCTACTAGAGCCCAAACGTCGTGGTCTGAAGATTTTCTGGAAACTACGACCACAAAAGGATGATGACCGGGTCGACATTTCGGACCGACACAGCCGGACTCCTCTCTCGTGGGCTTTAGAAATTGGTCACACGGACACAGTCCAGTTGCTTCTCGATCAAGGTGCCCAAGTCGACTCTATCGACCAACAAGGCCGGACTCCTCTCTTGTGGGCTGCACAATATGGTAGCACGGACACAATCCAGTTGCTTCTCGATCGAGGTGCCCAAGTCGACTCTATCGACCAACAAGGCCGGACTCCTCTCTCGTGGGCTGCACAATATGGTCACACGGACATAGTACAGTTACTTCTCGATCGAGGTGCCCAAGTCGACTCTATCGACCAAGAAGGCCGGACTCCTCTCTCGTGGGCTATGTGGACCACTCCATCGGACGAATCTAGAGTCGCCGACTTGTTGACGCTGCTACTCGACAGTGGTGCCAAGATTGACCGCCGTGACAAGGATGGTCGGACTCTAATGTCGTATGCCGCCGAAAATGAAGGCGTGTTCTTTATGGTCATCGCGCCGCTGCTGCTCGAAAAGGGCGCTATGCTAGATGCTCCGGACAATGTTGGTCGAACTCCCTTATCCTGGGCCGCTAGCCTTGGCCGAGTTCATAATATCAGGTTTCTACTAAACCAAGGGGCTGATGTGGACTATGCCGACAGGTCTGGTCAAAAGCCGGTTGACTGGGCCGTGGGAAAAAATCAGAAGGATCCATTCCTTGATCCATTCCTTGCTGGGGGTGACGATACAGATCCCGACGCCGTGATCCAGCTACTGCGTGAGTGGGCAGAGAGCAGAGAGAGAGCAGCCACTCGGTAGATCGAGGCCGACTATGGTAATGGCGTTTATGGCATTTAGTTCGTTCAGTTTTGCAATAATACACCTAGCAGCTGTAGCATGGTGATATTCATGTATTCAACATGTGCATTCAATGACTAGGTAACTTGGATGTTAGTTTGCCTCCGGTGGCTTCTCGGGGCATGGGCAGGATGGCATCTAGTATACAATGTTCCTTCTACTACCTTTTTCCTAAGCTTCTTCGGGTTTCTGTATCTTGACTCCCAAGTTAGAGGCCGATTCACTTCCATATAAGACAGCCCGCTGCTTCTTGTCACGCTGTTCCAGCATCATCATCCCACTAGCCCATACCATGAGAGCAACGGAGACGGATATCATGGCCCACATGCCACGCTGCGAGTTGGTAAGTGACCAGACGAACACGATATATCGCACGATACAAAGGGCATATAGCTACAGAGGGATCTAAGGAAAAATGTAGACTCACATTGAACCAGGGCGCGTACGAAGCTCCGTAGAAGACAATGCTCCACCACGCGTTGACGGCGTTGCTACCGAGGTTCATGCCGGCCAAGACAACAGCACGGAACAGGCCGTCTTCAAATCTCATGGTATCGTTGCACCAGGCAAAGAAGGTAGCCTGACAGGCGTATATCGAGCCTGCCCAGTAGTAGCCGGCAAAGGTCAGCTGCGTGGACAGTGCGCTGGTCGGGTTCCCGGATGCAACCAGTATCATGGCTGCCGTGCAGATGCCCGTGATGCCCACAAAGTAGGCCACGAGGTAGCGCTTTCCACCGTAGAAATCGGTCAGTGTTGCCCAAAAGAGCGTGGAAATGATGCCCACTGCCGGCACGCCCGATGGGTAGTTGTTGAGCTGGGGGATCGTATAGCTCTCTGTTGGATGGCTCTTCATGTACAGAGCCAGGGTGGCATTGGTGCTGAACGACTCCGTCTCGCCGGCCAGGATCCAGAGAGTCACAAACCCCCACCAGTACCACGACGACAGCACCTTGCGTGAGTACAGGAAGACAGCCTTGATCCTGCTCACATCCGGGCCGGCACCGGGGATGTGGGTCTCGGTCTCCTGGCGTTCCGGAACCCGGGACTGAGCCAGAGCTCGCTCCTGCTCGGTCAGATAGAATGCCGTTGTGGTGTGGGGGGTGTCGGGGAAGAGGAAGAAGCCGTATGTGGCCACGGGGATGGTGAGAAGTCCTGTAGCGCAGCGTCAGCCGTCTTCAATTCTTCTGGAAGTGGCACAGCAGTCTGGTGCAATGCTCACCGTCTATGATGAATAGCCACCTCCAGCCAGCGAGACCATGGCGACCATCGAGCGACTCATGGATGCCAGTCTGAATGAATCCGCCAATGAGCGTACCAGCCAGACCGGACGATGTGAACAGGCCGCTACGCTTGCCCAGCTCCTTCTCGGTGTACCACGATCCGAGGATGTAGTGCGCGCCCACAAAAGACGTGGCCTCGAAGATGCCCTGGAAGAAGCGGATTGCCATGATGGACTGGGGCCTCTGCGCCGAGGCCGTCACCATGGTGAGAGCGCCCCAGAGGAGCATAGTGAGCGGGAAGAAGTAGCGCGGGCGCCAGTAGTGTAGCGCCATGTTGGAGGGAATCTGGCCGATGACGTAGCCGACGGTGAAGCAGGTGTTGATTTCGTTGAGCTGGTTGCCCTGGAAGCCCAGGTCCTCCTTCATGCCGGATACGTATGCATTGTTGAGGTTGGTGCGGTCGAGGTAGTTGACAAAGTAGCTCACGCAGCAAAATGTCAGGATGAAGAAGTCAATCTTCATGAGGAGAACCCGCTCTCCCGGCTGATATTGGGTATGGAAATAGTCGTAGAGTCGTGATGGTGCCATGATGGATGTTGGGGAGGGTCATGCCCCGGAGACTAGGTGGACGAGAGGACGGGAGTCAAGTGCAACAAGGACAAGCTACACCAGATACGCAGCGTGTATGATTGAAAGGCTGGCCTTTATACTAGATGTATACTAGATGTGTACATGGGCAGTTTTATGTCCGATATCCAATATCCAGCTGGCCGTCGTGATATCGACATGCTCGGCTGGCCAATGGGCTTATTCGATATTGAGTGGTCGACAGGGTGCTCGACGACGGGCTGATATTCGATATTCCTCTGCTGATACGGCCAACATTGATGACCGGAGAGATACAATTCCCCGCCAAGGAGTAGTACAGGTACCGCAAGACATGCCGACGGTTTAATGATACTGCCTCCAATCTATACTAAAGTACGGAGTACTGGGGGAAGATAAGATGCTCCCCATGCACACACGGCAGCCTTGCAAGCCACCAGAAAGCGGGGCCATGATAAGGTCATTTGATTCCCTTCCACTTTAGGAAACACATCTTCTAAATAAGAGGAGGCCCCCTCGCGCCCTTCGCCTGTATTCCTGACCCCAGGCTATATCGTGTCGTTCAATGTTGATTGCCTTCCCCTCTTGCTCAAGGTCCACTCTCTACACACTTGTACTTGCTTGGACCGAATGCATCGTCTGTCGCCATTGCCCCTAAGCTACATGTAAGCACATCACTCACATCCATCCATGTATACATGTATACATGGACATGTACCGAGGTCGAGATTAAAGGCGCCAACATGACCTCGACCCCGACCCCGACCTCTGCTCTCAAACGCGGAAAGCCCCGCGGTCTCCGTCGAGATAGAGATTGCCTTACTTGCAGACGACGCGGGTTCAAATGCGACCTCAATCGCCCGCAGTGTCTACCATGCGTGCAGGCAGGCTTGCCATGTGGCGACTACCCACAGCGGGTTGTGTGGGCCGCGGATCGCAGAACAATGACCGGGAAGGAGAGTCGCATTACGAGTATACATCAACATGTATCACGGGATTCCAAGACGCCGCCGTCGCAGGAATCAACAGCGAGAGCGCCCATTCACATTTGGCCGCCCTACCAACCATCTCTGATATCTATATCACCAGTGCGCCCGGCCTGTCCAGCGCATCTACGGCGACATGTCCCTCAGACGTGGCCCGAGACAGACAGACACAGTCTTGTCATACGCCTGTCTGAACTCTGCAGCCAGATGTTGGAAGGAGAACATGGCATGGGCGCCGTGGAGACTGCCCCAGATACATCTACATGTGCACCTCGCCTATCCACGGAGACGGTACAGCTCTTATTCAGTCTCTGCGCCTTCATCCAGACATGGTCCAATGGCCGATCTGTGCTCGGGCATGTGGCCACCACTACCACATCTATCGAGTCTACCGAACCTACTACTCCAGGGGATTCAGTCGGCATGATGCACCGCCGCCTCGTGGCCTTGACGAATCTCAACCAGGCCATTGCCCACGCCAACCCGGTTGCTTTCCTTGCCATCGCGGCCTTTGCCGTCTTCGAGGTGTGCGACGCAGCCACATTCGGCGACTGGTCATGCCATGTATACGGCGCGCGCTGCCTGCTGGACCGTCACAACTGTCGCACAGGCAACGACCTCGTGCGCCTCGAGGAGCATGTCCCGGGTCTTTTGGGCATTCTGGCGCGCCTGGTGTGGTACGATATATCGAGCTGCATCTTGAAGAGTGCATGCAGCAGCGCGGATAGCCCTGGACCTAGCCTCATTTTCGACGACTGGCACCGTGATGCGGTCATTGACAAGGACTTGCTTGGGGTTATTGGATGTCCAGCGCGAACTATGGAGGTATATGTAGATGTGGCCAAGGCGTCCGGGTGGGACAGTGGCAATGGGTCAACAGAAAGATGGTGTCTGAGGGCCATGGAGCAGGTCTTGCAGGTCAAGACTGGCGCGGAAGCTTACATCACCCACGCGAATGACAGCTTGCATGTAGATGGCATCTGGGAGGACCTTCACCGTTGCGGGGCAGCACTGGCTATCCTCGGTCGCGTTCACACAGATGACGATGATGAGGCATCTACGTCTGACCTGGCTGCTGCCATGGCAGCCACGGAGACGAGGCTTTGTCAACTGCTCGCTGCTGCACCGTACTCATCGCCCTTTTACATACACATGGCTGTCCCGGCTTATCTTGCGGGGATGCACGCCTTCACGCCGGAGCACTGTGCCGTCGTGCGCCGGTATTGGCTCAACTGCAGGCGTGCCGGCATCTCGAGATACTCTGGTGGGTTGCTGCGCTGTGAGGAGCACTGGCAACGGATAGGCTTATCTTGATAATGGGGATGAAGAGCATGACATAGTGTAAGATAACGACATGGAATAGTGTATGTATGAGAGTCGTTCATGTCTGCATATGTATGTACATGTAGGAAGTAAAGCGGCTCATCTGAGACCAATCCCGATTAGGAAGGGTATCAAATCGTCTACATGGACGCACATGAGCGTACATGTATGCCCGGATACGATAACAGAAGCATCTCACTGGCTCCCAGTTCTCATCACGAGCGCAGCATTGATATAATACATGTACATGTACGGTGTATAAACTTGGTTCTTAGGAACTGGCGGATTGAAAGATACAAGGAACCCCTCTCAACTTCCCCTCATTCATTCCTCTTCACCACGTTCCAGCTGTACCCAAACCACCATCATGACCGTCCTATCCTGGAACGATATAGGCTCCAGGAAGCGTGCTGCCCTTCTGGCAAGCTTCCCACCCGATCTACTTGTCCCCGACACACTCCTCCCGCCCGACTCCCAACACGATATCAGACAGTGGCCCGAGACATCAGGCTGGTTCACTCCCGAGGAGCTAAGCATAACAAATGCCACCGCCTCCGAGCTTCTCAAGAGGCTGGCCGCCGGGGACGTGACAGCCGAAGCAACTGTGCGAGCATTCTACAAGCGTGCAATCGCTGCACACCAGCTGGTAAGTTGAAATTGCCAACAAGAGTAGCCAGCCAGAGCAAAGTCTGACTTCATCCCAGACCAACTGCCTCGCGGAGAACTGCTTCGAGCGCGGGCTCGCTCGCGCCAAAGAGCTCGACACCGAGTTCGCACGCACTGGAAAGCCCGTCGGCCCTCTCCACGGCCTCCCCATCTCCCTCAAGGACAACATCAACATCGAGGGCCTCGACTCCACCGTCGGCTTCGTCTCCCACGTCGCCGACCCCGCGGCATCCGACTCCACCCTCGTCACGGTTCTCGAGGCAGCCGGGGCGGTCCCCTACGTCAAGACGAATGTCCCCACGGCCATGATGATAGCCGAGACGGTCAACAACGTCTTTGGCCGGACCACCAACCCCATCAATCGGCGCGTCACGCCCGGCGGGAGCTCTGGTGGCGAGGCCGCGCTCATCACCTTTGGCGGCAGCCCGCTCGGTGTGGGATCCGACATTGGCGGCTCGCTTCGCATCCCCGCCGCCTGCTGCGGTCTGTTCACCCTGCGCTCGTCTGGTGGGCGATTCCCCGTGCGAAACTGCCGCTCTGGGATGCCCGGTCAGGAGGCCGTCATGTCGGTCAACGGGCCCTTGGGGCGCACGCTGCAGGACATTTCCCTCTACACGCAGGCAGTGCTCGCTGGAGAGCCCTGGAAGCATGACGCCAAGTGTCTGTCTATCCCGTGGCGGCCCGTGGAGTCGCTGCCTCCTTCTCTGAAGATTGCCATCCTCTGGGATGATGGTGTGATACGCCCATCGCCACCCATCGCGCGCGGTCTGAGAGTTGCGGCCGAGAAGCTCCGCGCTGCGGGCCACACGGTCGTCGACTGGGACCCTGTTGATCAGGCGGCTGGTACCGACTTGCTCGGCCGCATGTTTGTGGCCGATGGGGGACTGACGATCCGCCACGAGGTGCACCGCGGCAGCGAGCCGTGGAGGCCCGAGATGAAGGCGTACGAGGAGGCCGGTGAGCTGGGCACGGCGGACATGTGGAAGCTGCACTTGGAGCGGACTGCTTTCCAGAACCGGTATCTTGACCGGTGGAATGCGGCTGGTATCGACGCCATCTTGTGCCCGACTATGCCGTCTGTGGCTGTCAAGCACCAAGAGACAAGGAACGGTACGTAATAGTATTCATTCATGGGGCAACAAACACGTTCATGCGGCTTACAAGAATTCTACAGTTGGATATACCGGCGTTTTCAACGTTCTCGACTACTCGGCCGTCTCTTTCCCGTCGAGCTTGACCGTGGACAAGGATGTCGACCAGAAGGAGGCTCGGACTGACTTCCTAGGAGAGGACGACAGGCTTGTTTCCGAGGACTGTGAGTTCAAATGCTTCTGAACCTTGTTCACCCTTGCTATCGAGACTAACATGAACACTTTGGCAGATGATCCCGAGACAATGCATGGACTTCCTATCAATCTTCAGCTAGTCGCAAGGAGACTGGAGGAGGAGAAGGTTCTCGCCATGGTAGAGGTCGTCACTTCTGTCTTGGCTTCTTAGGCATTCTTGAACAAGTCTGTGGCGCAGACTAGGAAACAATATATATAAAGTATCTCTGCTTGTACTTTCCGGTTGATGGACTTTGGGATGGGAAACCAGGTGACTGGGGCTGATAACCCTGATGGTGGCGGTGATGCCGCCGTGACGCCGTGACGCCGTGATGTCGTGATACGTAGGTGAAAAGGAGAGCCAAACTCAAAGTCCACGGAAAGAGTCTGATCACTTGACTATATGCTTCCAACCCTCTCACCTCTAACCACAAAGTGAACCCCCCGAAAACCAAATCCATCTCGTCATCTGGCCAGGCACCCCTTGCTCCTTTCCAGTTGCTCCTCCCCTGCCAGCTGCTCCTGCCTCTTCCCCCCATCAACACACATCCAACCTCTCGACAGAACCATCTCAACACCTTCCATACAATCCATCAAGATGAGGAGCCTAAACCACATCCTCCTCGCTGTCCAAGCAGGCAGCGCCATATCCGCCACCTCTCAGATACCCACCGAGCCCATGAGCCTGAACCTGAGCACACACACCACAACAGAAACGGCATCATACGCACCACCCACAACCTTGATCCGTCTCCCTGCGTCGACGGCTAGCACGAACACAACAGCCACTCTCCCCCCGCTGATCATCGCCGAAGCCGCCCGTCTCGACGCCCAGGGCCACGAAAAGTTCAGCCCGCACATGTGCAGACAGAAGTGCGGCGACTGTCCCCCGCCGGGGAAACTAGGCCACGATCTGTGCCTCAGGGAGTGCCGGCCGTGCCTGACGGAGACTCTGGTCGGTCCGCTGTGGTGCGGCCAGTACTGCCATAACTGTCCCGTTGAGGGCCAGCTCGACGCGGGCTACTGCAAGGCCAACTGCGATGGGTTCTGCCCGCCTGCGCCGCCGGGTGCCGCCCGCCGCAAGACCTCGCTGAGGGTGCTACTCATCAGCACGTTTACCCTCATTGGTTTCCTGTTCATCATCGTGGGCATGTGTGCGCTCAAGAGGTTCAAGGAGAAGAAGGCGGAGAAGATCGAGGCGATGGCGGCGGAGGTCAAGGCTATGAGTCCTTAGGAGTCCAGGACTTTGGGGTCTGGGAGTTGAAGGATGGGAGGTCAAGGGGTATGGTTTTTGTCTTTTTGGCTTAGGTATTGGATAATAAACACGCGTTGGACAATACTGCTCTGTTCTAGACGTTGAGAATTGTAGAGACCATACGCATACGCCTCTGTGAGATAACGAGTCTGGTGAACGGGCGAGCGCAGCGAGAAGGCCTCCCCGGCAGGGGTCGCCGGAGGCAAAAGGCTGGACTTGTCGTAGAGAATAGTCTTTCTATGTAGAATGGAGATTAAAAGTGTATCTTTCTTTGCATGCCCCTTCTTAGAGTTCTTGAATCAAGAGGTATAGGATAACCTACGCCATGACACAGCCGTGGAGTTTAGTCTGTATCATGGCGTGGATTCCAGATAGTTGAGGTTGATATTGGACAAAGGTGGCATGTTAATTTGTATTCTACGTGATACTTGCACATTGCCTCGTTTTGTATACGCACTTAGTGTGTTCTCTGTCGATTTGGGTAGTTGGGTCTTGGATCACTTACAGGTCTCGGTGTGGAGACATCGGGTGTGGAGCATCGTGAGTTGCCTATTTGGGCCACATGGCAGCCTCATGCCATGCTACGCGAGTGAATAGATCGAGTGCATTATTGAGGCTCATGTGTTATGTAGCGACCTACATATTGATCTTGTATTCCAAATATGAGTTCAGTATTCTCTTCTACAACCTGTTAGAGCTTCATGGCTGGGCCTAGGCCACGTTGCCGAGCAGGGCAAACAGCACTCATTGAATGGTCGAGAACAAGGAGCAAGAGCTCGAGTCAAATCGCACCAAGGGACCAGTAGGCACTTTGACAGCGCAGTGACCAAAACTGCAGTTCTTGGCATGTCACGGTACGCGGAATGATGGCAGACTCGGCTGTCAAGATGGTGGATCCCCATGACGATCTGCGATACATGCATGTACGTACGAGTATGTCAGTCCCCCTCTGCTGTCGCTAGGGTACGAGCACGAGTAATGGCGTGGGAGATGCACTCGCCCATCCTCCTGTTGAAGCATCACTGTGAAGCACCAATTTGAAGATGGAGGCAGCCATATGTATACTACTGGACTGTGCTGATGCTTGGCTTCGTTTCAACGGGATACTCTGTATAGACCTGCCCCTCACCCCACAGATTCCAACGGCAAAGATGACGACCATGGACAAAGCACTGACTCCGTTGACGGGCGGGTGCGTGGAGTCCGGGCCGTGCCTCGTGGGTACCCTCGTGCCATGGACCATGGCAGCCACGGCCAGACTTTGGCCAGACTTTCTGGACAGTGCCGAGAATGTCGGTGATGTGTCTCGGCGGAAGGGAATATGCGGGTTGGAAGGGGGTATTGTATTGCCGATGCAGCCGCTGAGCGAGGATAGACGGCCTTTTCTTTTACCGTTGATAGAGGATGGTGAAGAGGGGAGTCAAGAGTATAGAATCTGATAGGCCTCTGAACGTGTCTACTCCGTAATAATAATGCTCGATATCTGTGAGTCTGTGACCATGGTAGATGCGATCGAGATGGGACTCTATCACCTCTTCAATGCCATTTCCAATTTCCCATCTCCCATCTCATCCGTCCCCGCCTTTCCTCCTCGTGTGTTGTCACATTCTTGGCATCCATCTCTGTGACACTGTACTCCGTATGAATGAATAGAATATTGTTGCCGTACCGAGTTATTACCTTGCACATTCTGCTTCCCCTCGGTTCTTGTCCCCATTCTTGGCCATTGCCGTTGGTTGCTTGCTTGCTTGCATGGCTGGCTGGCTGGCTGCTCTTGAGTTCCGCTCGTCCATCTGACCACATCCAGGTTAGCCAATCACCAATCACACTCACCCTACAGCTCCAGCGCCTTGTGGAGAGAGAGACGACCCTACTCCGAGAAGAGGCGGCCAAGCGGCGCAAGAAGTGCAAGAGGGGAAGAAAACGGCTTGGCCAGGCCAGTCGGAACCCCGCCATTACTCAGGTTGGCCCGACTTTGGCCGACCAACAAGAGGTGACTGAAAAAAACACACTGCCAATGCCCAGTCAGTGCCCACTGCCCACTGCCAAGGGGGGGCCCGCTTGCCCGCTTGCCCGCTTGCCCCCATCCTGATCCATGACCGCAATCACGATTCACACCCGCAACTCCCACGCAAGGCGGATAGCAAGCGGATAGCACTGGACTCACGCACTGAGCAGCCTGCCCTACTCCATCCCGCAAGACGTCACAAACTCTTTTGACTTTTTCCCATTCCCCCCCCCCCCC